>JANHZT010009061.1:0-11143 GCA_032468215.1 Stegonotus admiraltiensis | reverse complement strand
GCTATTGCTTAACGCATTGTAAGCCGCCCTGAGTCTCCGGAGAAGGGCGGCATATAAATAAAATCCAAAAAAAAAATCATAAACATGATTAATTAGACATTTGGGGCATTGAACTTCCTGAAATTGTTCATTATTGAGATGAATTTCAGTCTCATCATTCAAGTTACACACAAATCATTTATAGTACTGGGAAACACGAACATCAACAGACTTGAGCTATACAGAAAAATTACAGAAAAGAGCACAAAGTTTTGTGGATGTAGGGTTGCATTTTGGCTTTGGTGCATCATAGCCTGATTCTCAAAAGCATCTAAGGGATTTAGGGCGAAAACCAATTGTAATTTCATTTACGTTTAAATTGAGTTAAAAATGAATTTAGTTACACTAAGGATTGCCATTTGACAATAATTTTGGTGACTTCTGGCTGCGTATTTTATACAACTGTTTTTTTATGTTTTGCAATGTTCTGCAAATATTTCCTCCTCACACCTTTATAAAACCTGCTTGATCATCTGAGAACATGACAATACATACCGTACTTAATATTGATGTTAGAATATTGTAAGGAATTCTGTTGACATTATTTAGAATACAAAAATTTTTTGGCCTTTCCACTATGCAAGATTAAACTCTGCACTTGAAAAACACTATTAAAAGTCCAGACATGTCAATTAATATAACATTATTATTAATTAATGAGTAGGTTTAAAATGTTTACAACTTGTAGGTAATATTCCAAACAAAATGCCTGTTGAGGACGAGAGTACGTTGTTCTAGAAATTTTAATGCCCATTTTGCTAGCTTGATTCTAACAAGTATTTCAGTGCAAGTGTCTTTAGGAAACGAGCTATGCCAACTACTAATTAGATCTAAAATGAAAAGCGTACACACTCAATACTCATGCACAGGGTCTTAAATAAGATGTTGAACCATAAATGGTGAGGAACCACTGAAAACATGCTTCAGTTGTTAAAATCATAACATGAAATTACAACAGACTTTGTATGTAAAACCCCAGAATTATACGATGCTCAGAATAAAACATTTAGCACGATGTCCCATTTTAAGTCTCTTTGTCTTAGTAAGACACCCCATTATAATGAAAAATAATTTTTGGAAAATGCCAGGAGCCTTGCCCAAATTAGATACTCCACAAACAAGACTGCAGCATTTTCAAATTCAAATCAGAATTTGGTAGACTGTGCCAGAGTTTAGGAACTTCACACTATGGGACTCAAATTTTAACAGCTCCAAATCCAACAGGAAATTGCAATTTAGTAAGATCAGAAAAGTCATGTGTCATCCATCTCTACTTTAAACACTATCAAATTTATTGGACACTAATGTCCACTAAACTTTGTGAAGTTTTTTTTAAATGGAAACACCCACCTGCGTGCAAATTATCCTTAAGTAACCTACAAACTATCTCAGTATCATGTAATATTGAAAAGAAATTGAGAATAATTTCAGAAAGGTCAAATAATTTTTGACTTTTTCTCCTGCTGATATTCTTCTTAAAGCCAAATTAAATTATCAAATTTTGGCAGAATTAAATACTGATCTTTCTGCATTCAAGGTACAGTACAGTAGAGAAGCTGAAACGAACAGGAATATCAGTCACACCCTACTTGAGTTTCAGTTACTGCTCTGCAGAATGGAAATTATCCTGAAACAAGAAATACAGCCGGAAGCGTGAGACACATTCTTAAACTGACCGGATGCTATGCATTAAGATGTCTTTAAAAACATGTCCTATTGGCTTTGGATCTTTCAAATGTTAACACGAGATGACCGTAAAGTAATGATGGGCAGGAAAAGTTATCCCATTCTGGAGAAAGCATGGCAACAGAATGGAAATGTTTTCTGCACCAACAGCTGAAGAAATACATATTGTATAGAAAAGGAAAGAGAGAGAACCAGAACTGGAAGTAGGCCATGCTTTAAAAAAATTATTTGGGAGAAATGTGGGCTGTGGAATAACTAAGGAAGAATATTTGGATATTTCAAAAAGCTACTATTGGATAGAACTCTTGTTCTTGCAGTGCTAGCATAAATCTGAATTTCACATCCAAAGTGATGGGCAGATAGATTACAAGTATGACAGAACGTGCTTTTGTATGTTTGGAATAAAAGGGATGATCCAGATGGTGTGGATTAAGAAATAGAAAGATTAACCAGTCAAGTTTCTTTCTTATCAAGCTTAATTCCAGATGAACTTCATAAATATGTCCATGTAGTTTTCCTGACAATGTATGAAACTGGTTTGCCACTGCTTCTTTTCAGATTTTTTTTTTAAAGCTTCCCAATTTAGCCTCCAGCACTGGGATTACATGGTGGTTTCCAACCTACATAGTAACTAAGTCTGATCCCACAGTACTTAGCTTTTTAAGATCAGCCAAAGTTAACTAGATGCTGCTCACTTAGATGGATTGAGTGCCTTAACTTAAGCATCAGAAAGGTAGCTGGCCAAAACCACAGGCTACTATATTACCCCAATTACCTGTAGCTTAAATAATGTGAGCAGTAATGACAACTGATTTCCCTACCAAAGTCTCCAGTCACTTTAGAAAATGCAGAATTAAGAAGTGAACCAAGGGACCTACAAACCCACATCTGCCACACTGAATCTGGTTATCTTCTTGAGAACACAACATAGCCATGCTCCAAAAAGACAGAAATTCATACTGCTTGAACTTTTTCACAACATGCTCTTCTTACCTGTAGTTGACTGTTACACCCAAACATAAGCAAGAAGAAAAAGATAGCATAGAAAAAAATTAGAAGTATTAAATCATTTTAATCTAAATTTTAAATGCAACAAACCAAGGCAGCCATTTAAAATTCAAATGCTCTAAAAAATGTTATCAATGGCCAATATGTTACTTTGGGGGAAGGAAAATACAGTATAATTACAAAAATTCCTTAGTTCAATGTTCTCTTTCACTTAAACAACAGAAAGAATATATTGCCATAAAGAAATTTCCAAGAATATACGCTGAAGAACTGTTACCCCTATTATAATCGGAACTGAGTGATGGTACTAAGAATTGTCAAAAATCTGTGATTTTATAGGTTTAGAATTTAACCCACTGTCTGAGATGTTTCCACCAACTTATTTTATGTCCAAAAATAGAAAATATGCACTCTGGAATTATTTAGTTTCTGTTGCTCTGATGCACACTGGGTACTCTAAAATTAAAATGTAGGCAATGCAAATTCCAGTTAGAGAGCCATTGCATCATATATCTTTTGGTTCTTTATTTGTGAAACATTGATATTTCTCTTCCACAGTTTGAAAGTGTTGAGCACAGATGATATAACTCAAAACATACTTTTATTCATCCGCACTGTGAAAGCTATGCAATATTGCAAATGGTATGTCTGCATAATTTATTTTTTTGCCTACAGTTTGCATGTGAAGCTTACTTTCCACAGCTTGTTTCTCTTGATAGCAACACAATTAGGAAGTATACTATTATTACCGACAGATAAAAAAGCAGCCCTACCTCAGCCAGTATCAGTACAAAAAAAATAATAACTGATTAATCAGAAGGAGCCTGTTAGCACCTTTTAGACTGACAAACTTTATTAAAAGGCAATCTGTTTGTGAACTGTGATTCACCTCAACAGGTGCTCATGCCTTTTAATAAATTGTTAATCTCAAATCAAATCAAACTTTTATTAGGGGCAAATAATCTGAAATTGTGAATCTGAAAAGGTGCTAATAGACTCCTGTTAGCTGTTGGCTACCATAATAAGCCTAACACAGTCTCCTCCTATAATATTTATTCTGATTATCTCAATAATCCTTGTCCAGGTGTGTACCAAAAGAACCAAAATGCTGAATTGGGCATAAAGGAAGCTGGACCAAATAGTAAAATAGTCATAAGTGTAATATCTTGTGGTGAGCCCTCTTGCTGTTGGTCTATACCAGGGGTCCCCAACTCCCGGGCCGTTGTTCACAACTGGACCATGGGAGAGATGGGTGTGCACATGAAGGTCCACTCACACAAGGGGTGGTTAGCATGCACACATGAAGCTCCACTCGCGCAAGCGAGTTGTAACTTCAAAAAGTCACTAAATGAATTGTTGTAAGTCGAGGACTACCTGTATAGGCAATGTGACTGGATAACTGGATTGTGTAATAGTCAGTTTAATTTCCTTTAACTCACACCATATCTCAAAAGGAAAACTATTATATACCCCATGATCTAAGAAGAGATAACAAATATATTCAGTAATGATTAATTCTCATGGCATATTTCATACAAATGAGATCCAGAATCAATTCACACATATTATTTCAGGCAAAAGCTGCTATTAATGTGAGCCATTCATAATTACTGAATTTATCTGAAATAAAGAACATATTTCTTCCTAAATAATTCACCTTTAAAAGGGAATATGGTAGTCAACTTAGATTTCCCGACAATACGAAAATATACATAAGAGGTGGGCAGGGATAGGGTGGGGGGGAGGATTCTATTAATTTTCGGGGTGGTGGTGGTACCTGCTTGCCTTTCAGGTAAGTGTTATAAACATAAAACCTGAATATTTGTAAATGGTTCAAATGTCCACATATTATGATGATGCAGTTTTGTTACAGCTGAGCATTTATGACACTTCACTTTTACAGAAATACCAAAAGTATAATTAGATTGAAAATTAAAAGTTACACATATCTTAATTCGGGATATATATTTACATTCTAAACATCTGGATGATTTTTTTTAAAGTCATGGGAGTAGGTTTTTGCAGCTTTATCACTTATCTAAAGCTAAACAGCAAACCGGAAAAAAAAAGATTTTTAACACTAACATGTTGTAGTGCTAGCTTGACAAAGATTAAAACTTGTGATACATTGAGAGCAAAATATTTCAAGTAAGTCAGAACAGGAAACCAATAACTTGATCAGGCAGGGTCATGACTTTTTGATCACTGTGCTAATACCATATAATCAAAAGTTTTGAAATCTTAATAGAAAGTATGTGATTGAAATGATAGCATGCAATCAGAAGAGCATGTTTCAAACTCAATTCTATAAGCAACTTTGCTTGTTGCAAAACAGATCCTAGCGCCTTATTATTTAGCAGAGTCTCCAACCCTTGGGCCGCGACCTACTACCGGGACTGTGGCTTATTTGCAGCCACGCTGCGTGAGCAGCAGGCCGGGGTGCATGTGCACAGCTTAATTTGCACAAGTGGAGCTGCGTATGCACTTCAACATGCCGCTCACACAGCTCAGTTCCCCTCTTCCCCCCACGGCCAGGCCACCAAGCTGCAAAGATTGGGGACCACTGATTTAGCAGGTTTGAAAGCCTTATGCTGTTAGTAGCAAGTATAGGATTCAACAGAGAATGAAAATCCTCAGCAGCCATACTAAATTTTAAAGAAAATAAAGACATAATGATAAATAACCTAATAAAGAGGCGTAACATGAAAGATTGCTTAAGATGATCAATTATGGTCTCATTAAGTCAGATTGAAAAAAGAAATTTTGTTTCTTATAAAATCGAGCTGAATTATAAAATCCCCATTCACCTATGATTCTTATCAGCATTATTTTTTCTATTAAATTTTTCTATTAAAATGTATATATTGACATACACGTTTCACAAACTCGTTTCTCTGTTCCTTGTCTCAGTTAGCTTCCAAGAAATATAGCCCTCTACATTTCACATTGTGTAACAACATTAGCAATAACAACAAAAGAGTTATGCTTATTGATTTAAATTAAATTTGTATGATTTCCTCCTCCACACCATGGAACTGGGGTGGATAATAATCAGTAAAAACTACCCTAAAATTACAAACAAAAATGAAAAGACACCATACTTGAAACAGCTTCCATTAGAATTAGAATTAATTCCATTAATCAGGCAGTTTAAATATAGGAAAGCAATGAAAATACAGGTAGTCCCTGGTCACATGACATCTTACTTGATGACCACGTTGCTCAACAACTGAAGATCCCAGGCCCAATTGTGTTCCTAAGTTGAGGACTACCTGTAGACTGAAGTTTCTACCGTGATGGTGTCAGAGGGTGGGAAAGGGAAAAGAACTATCCAGCTGGAAATGAATTATGTTAAACATTTTGCCAATTATCTTAAACACAGAGCGCAACATGTAAATATTAAATTTGTAGGTTACACCTTCCTTCAGACAATTTTGGGGTAAACTAGAAAACAACATGGGTTTTGGATTCAATTTGGAAGGAATGCTTCAAAATGCACAATACAACAAACTCAGTTTCTGTCTGTGATTTATGAAAGGTGCTACATCTGTTTCCAGCATCATCCTGTTACAATGGAAGTTTCTCTCTGTAGCAGCCATGCGATCCTAGAAAAAAAGGATGTGGCTGTTACAAGTCACAGACCCTGTGCTGTGTTCTCATTCCCTTCTCTCCCAAAATGCGTCTTTTGAACGGAATCTGAGCTCCTAAAAATGGCACAAGAAGGGAGACACACACACTCACTCTCTCTCTCACACACACACAAAATGCTATTAAGGCCCTCAACTTTAATAGCTATCTGGCATGAACAGCAGCTCTGTTTTTCAAAAATACACATACCCTTCAACATATCAGAGTGAATAAAGTTACTTTAAAACCGAGGGTCCATAAAGCTGCTATGTTAGATTGGGTATTTGCTAACCACATGACCTCACAAATGCTATCTTATCGCATCACAGTTTCCTCAGACAGACCACAATCACTGAAAATCTAGACTCCACCAGCATAGATGCTCAGAATCTGACACGTAATAACAAAAACAGCAACTTTTAGTTGTCCAATAACTTTGCTGTTGTGGGAGGACAAATCTGGTGGTGTGGTCTTGTTTTACTGCATCTGCAAGATACCGTACAAGGAAAGCACATGATTTATTGTTCTGAAAGTTTTCGCCACAAGTTGGAACACTCACATATTAAATCTGAAAACATTTTTTCTCTCTCTTTGGTGTCAGAAGATCATGGAGCAGAAGAAGCTAACGTAGTATTTATGAGTTATCATTACAACCGTATGCATAAATGTCAAAAGTTTGTATTATTTATTTAGGTTTATATGACCATCTATCTCAATTTCACGACTCTGGATGATGAATAGCAGTTAAAAAATTAAAATTAACTTAAAGTGATCCAAGCATCAACACAATCATCCCAAGGGCTCTGTCACATCTCCAATGGCATAACAAGATCTTCAAAGATGGCCGAAGGCCACCAGGTTGGGGCTAATCTAATCTTTCATATGGTGATACTCCAAAGAACAGGTGCCTCAGAGGAAAAGATCTCTTTCTGGGCCCTGCGAGATAGCACTCTTTAACAGAGGGGATCCATGATGTGACTCTTTTGCAGGATCTGATGTGGAGAAATTCTTAAAAAACAGCAGGCTCAGATACCAAATTATATTAACAGCCAGGTTCTAAACCATTTCTTCAAAGATTACCCACAAAACTTTGTACTGAGACTAAGTAAAGGATGAAAGCTAATGGTGCACTTGGTGTAATAATTGAGTCAATCTCCTATTAACAACTTGGTTATTTTATTTCTGGGTCAACAATTGGTTTTTGGATCTTTTCCTAGGAAGTCATATGATGTTATTCAGTTGTAATGGAACTAAAACACATATAAAAACAACTGTGTTTTGTAATTTTAAGAAAGTAAATTTCACATATTCCTATTATTTAGCAAACTCGCGGCCTGCGGGCCAGATGCATCACACACTGGTCACCCCCTCTCCCTGTTTTGCGAAGGGGGAAAAAGTCGTGATATGTCACATGACAATGTGATGCCCCGAGTTTGACACCCCTGATTTAGCACTACCCAAGAATTCCTTTTTTCGTATTTAATCTGAATAATTTATCAAAGTAATTATTTAGCATTTACAATCTTCTAAAAGTAGAACATTCTACAAAAGCCCATTTTGTTTCAACAGAAACATGATCCGAACAAGAGATAACAGATCTATCAGAATCTTTTACTAACTACATTAGGAAAGAAACATCAGAAGAGTGATAGTACAAGGTTCATTGGGGATAGGAAGAAATAATGTTTAGCTTTCAAGTTTAAGAAAAGGAAGTGAGATAGTTTCAGAAAAGAGATCCCCTATCTAAATAATCTCTGCAGGTTATTTATCTGAAATTATTAAAAGCCTCCCATTAAAGAGATTCTAGATATCAATCAAATGTTCTTCAGTTAAACATTTCCTTATCAGAAGGATAACCTGCATCTGAGCAATTCTGGCTCTAGATTTTGTTTACTTGCAGATCCACAATCAAAAGAATAGTTAAAATTACAATAAACACTTTTTAAAAAAATCTAGGCTTATTGCTTGCAGAAGTGAAATATAAAAAGGTCACATAAGATTAATATCCTTCAACTACTTTTCACAACAATTAAATGTAACATACTGTACCTACAGATATGAATTTACTTTAAAAATAGGGTATTACTTGGTTCTCAACTTATAGCTGGTTGTTTAGCAACTATTCAAAGTTACGACAGACACTCCAAAAGGTACTTATGACCCAGTTCTGAAATTCTGATGGATGCTGCTCCCCATAGTCACATGACAGCATTTGGGTCCCCAGCAACTAGCCTGCATTTATAGCTGCTTGTAGTATTCTGTGATTATGTGACAGTGGCTTTACAATGTTTTTGCTGAAAAAAAACATTTATTTTTGTTTTCAGCAAAAATGCCTCAAAGCAAACAATGAGTTTGCTTAACAACCATGGATCAAATAACAAACATGGTGATTCATTTAATGACTGTCGCAAAAAAGGTCATAAAACCAAGTCAGACACATGGTACCCTATTTTATGACCGTCACGACTTACAACCATAATGGGAAGTCTCCATTATGGTCTTAAGTTGAGAACTACCTGTATATCTATTTCATATACAGTGGCTGTGGATGCCGGCATCGCCTGATCTAGGTACCCCATCACTTTTGATGGGAGGGGAGATACTTACTCCCTCTGAAAAGGCTTGCAATCTTGGCATCCTCCTTGATTCACGGCTGTCCTTGGTGGACCATCTATTGGCCATGACAAGGGGGGGCCTTTGCACAGGTTCGCCGAGTGCGCCAGTTGCGGCCTTTCCTGGACAGGGATGCCCTCCGTACAGTCACTCAAGCTCTAATTGTCTCTCGGTTGGATTACTGCAATGCCCTCTATATGGGGCTGCCCTTGGGGTGCATCCGGAGGCTCCAGTTAGTCCAGAATGCGGCTGCGCGGATAGTTACGGGAGCCTCCCGTTACTCACGTGCAACACCTCTCCTGCGCGAGCTGCACTGGCTGCCTGTGGCCTTCCGGATCCGCTTCAAGGTGCTGGTATTGACCTATAAAGCCTTACATGGCCCAGGGTACCTGCAGAACCACGTCCTTCCAGCCTCCCACTGCCTGGTGCGTTCACATAGAGCTGCCCTCCTCCGGGTACTGTCGGCCAGACAGTGCCGGCTGGCAACTCCCAGGATGAGGGCGTTCTCTGTGGCCGCACCGACCTTTTGGAATGGACTACCCACCAAGCTCCAGACGGCTACCGATCTCCGCACTTTCCGTGCTGGCCTGAAGACCTGGCTATTTCAGCAAACTCCCCGATCATTTTTCGAGGTTTTAATTAGGGGATTTTAATTAGTTAGGGATTTTAGATTTGTTGTATTGTTCTATTGTTTTATATGTATGTGAACAATAAATAAATAAATATTTTTACAGAAAATATCTCTTTTAAAAAGAGGCTACCAATACTTCAAATCGAGGAATATGTAAAACAGAAGGCATAAATAAGTTACACAAACAAAACCACAGAACAAAAATGTCTGTTCTAATAGAGGAGATGATTGGTATTACAAATCAGATATGGTATTGCTACTGGATTTACTGCTGCCTTTACTATACAGAGAAATTATTGCCTGAGAATTAAAAAAGAAAAAAAGAAAAAAGGAGAGGATCGAAAAACACTTCACAACGCAACAGTCACAACCTGCAAATCCAGGATTTTTCTTCATTCTATAACTGGAAACCACTATTCCTTCCTTCTACTTCCCAAGAAACTTTGTGGTTTGCCAATGTAGCCAATGAGCAATCTTATCAATTCTAATCTTATATACCACTCCTCTAATCTACAGGACACATTTGTTCCTTGGAGAATCCAACAGGAAGCCAAAACAACTGTTCAGGAATGCAGAACATATGTAAATGGCACTAACTCCAATTAAGGCAGTTGATAAAATTGAGAAATAGTACAACCAGGGATCAAATAACAAATGAGAAAATAATAATAATACTACACATATTTTTAATTTGGACTCGAACTTTTCAAGAGCCAACTGAATCAATATATCTTCCTGAAGAGGCCTGTTTTTGTATCTGGCTCATGTTAACATTTATGATAGTTAGCAGCACATACTAAGTAAAGACAGTAAAAAAATGACTGTCCAGATATGGATGCAGGTCACTAAACTGATCCTTTCCAAAAGTTGCTTTGCAAAGGTTCCCAACTAATGAAATGCAGGCACTGTGGTTTATGTTATAGTAAGCTACATAGTTTTGACATATTCTGGCATTTACTGAATGCTGGAAAAGCAAGCAATGTTTGTTTTGACAGTTTCAGGTCCATAGATATTTCAGTTATTTTACACATCCCTGCTGCCTCCATGCCTCAGCAGGTGATAACACCTGGCTGGCCTTGACTGGATTCAATATACCAGTAAGATGAGGCCTGACAGTACTTATAGGTAGGATAGAGTGATATTTGTTTCAATTCTGGGTACTATTGTCTTGTAAATCAGTCCTAAAATATTCCTCCTTCAGGGATATTGACTTGGACAGATACGATTTTCTGAAATGGACAATATACTGTTTAAGCATTGTTTCTTCCCAGAGTTTTGGCAAAGTATTTATTGCTACCTAACATTACTTTGCATCTGTTAACACCCGATTTGCTATATTAGTTCATATAACAATGACTTTAACATGAACAATATGTTTCCACTCCCTTTCTCGAGGAGAAACATTTGAGGTGCACACATACAGCTCATATTTATTTCCCATACGATTATGTAATTTATGTACTCTTGTGTGTCCAATCACACTTGGCCAATAAAGAATTCTATTCTATTCTATTCTATTCTATTCTATTCTATTCTATT
>JANHZT010009060.1:246502-257765 GCA_032468215.1 Stegonotus admiraltiensis | reverse complement strand
CCGTCATATCTGCCCCTCCCACCTACCATATTAATGGTATTCTCCTCCACCCCCTTGGACACCACGACCCCTATATCTTACCCCTAAATGTTCTAGTCTGTAACCAGGTTAGGAACAGTAAAAATCTGTAATTTATAAAATTAAGCATCCATATACCTCTGGTACAGTATATATCCATAAATTATAATTTTAAAGTTATCTACAATTTATTTTTCTGTCATAAATTACATATAAATATCTAGAATTTTGTAGTGTTTATCAAAAAATATATTTGGCCAACATAAACAGATAGAAAAATATGATAATAGAGGCAAAAGACAGTGGTGAATGGACTCAATACATCTATTATAGTATGTTTCTAAAAATTAGGTAGATGCTACTAAAATGTTAAATGAAATTAAGTTCAAAAATACCATAAATTGTAGAACTTTCAGATAAGAAAAACTGATGATGCAAAAGACATTTTCCTTCCAATTCTGTTAATTATTTTTTTAGGAAATTTCCACCGCAAAGCCTCTGTAATCATGGTGGACGAGTTGCTGTCTGCATATCCACACCAGCTATCCTTTTCAGAGGCTGGACTCCGGATTATGATCACAAGTCACTTTCCTCCCAGGACCCGGCTCTCCATGGCCAGTCGCATGTTGATCAATGAGGTATTTACTAGATTTTATTCAAATGTTACAACCCACCCTTTCTTTTACTCCAACTATTAACTGTTGCTTTGCCACCTTTCATCCGGCTCAAAAAGCATTATCTTAGCAGGAAGAAAGCAGGAAAGGAATGGTATCTGCTGCTCAGTCCTAAATTTGTCTTGCCTGTGGGGATGACAATTTAACCCAGAAGGCTTCATTTGTACGTTGATAACCTCATACTAACAGGAATTTGGTTAGTCAGAATTTGTGGTTCATATAACACAGTAAAAGTGCTATATTCTGAGTCTGCTTGCGCCACTCAGTTATAAGAGGACATAAAGAGAGTGTTTGGATCAGCAGGCTATTAATTCCTGGCAAACCAGAATTTTATATGGTATGTAATAATCTGACTCCTCCCATACTTTTCCAGAATCTTTGTCATTGGGATGGCATCGTTAGACTTTGGAGCTCTTACAAAAGTTCAGGTTCCTCAAAAATCAATCTGCACTGAATCTCTGGTTATTTTCAAGCATATTTAAAGCTAGAAGATTAATAATTATTTAAAAATAAAACATTTTCTGTTTATTCAAGTGCTATTGAATTCAGCATTTTATATGCTTCTCATGGAATGAGTATACAAGGCTTAGGGCATCAATAAAAGTTACATGTGCTTTAAAATCACAATGTCCTGACATCAAACTGGCATCAGCCAAATATTTTTGAACAAATAATTTGGTCATTTCATTTTGCACATCTCTTCGTCTTTTCATTCGATTTATTTGTGTTTTAAAAATGCATGCAGATTTCACTTCATTTTTGTTTTCTTCCAGAGACAAAGATTAATCAACAGCCGAGTGTATACCAATGGAGAATCAGAGATAGCCATCAAGGTCCCTTTCAAACATACCATGGAGAATGGATCAGGGCTCAGCAATTCTGCTAAAGGAAGCACAAATGGAACCAGAAGAGATGAGGAGGCTGCTGAGGGTGGCAATGAAACAGAGAATGAAAATGATGACAATGAAAACAATGAGAATGATGAGGAGGAGGAGGAAGAGGATGATGATGACCAAGGCCCTTACACTCCTTTTGATCCACCATGTAAGAAATTCCTGTGTTTCTATCTATTTTTCCTTAACATTTCAAATCCTTATCTTTCATCATTCCTTAAAAATGAAATATCTAATTTGGAGATATTTACTTTATTGTACTTTACGGTATTAGAACAACAGAGTACAACAAGCAATGTACCTTCTTAACTTTCCCTTCCCTTCAGTTATTTTCCCATGCAGACAAAATTAATTCAAATTAATTTACTGTCCTTAAATAATTGTATTCTTTGATGCCTTGTAGGAAAAGGGGAAATAATAAATGCCAGATATTCTTTTCTATATTCAAGGCTTTGTAGGATTTGACAGTTTAAAGTATTTTTCCCTTTTGGGTTAAGATAGGTAGCCTGGTATTCCCCAGTTGTTTTGGACTTCAACTTCCACCAACCCCAGTAAGAATGGATCGTGGACCTTGTTCTAAACATTTTGTGTAGCACCAGGTTGCCTTCTCATCTTTTAGGGGAAAATATTACAAAATCCTCTAATATTGTTTTATATTATATTTATGTTTTCCACTTCCAAAGGTCTATGGACTCTTGAAGAAATTTCAAAAATGTTTGTGTTTTTGCTTTAGTTATTAAACAATTAATATTTGTAGCACTGAAAGCAAAACATAAATTAACAAACATTTCTGTTTTGGCTCTTCTTGATTGGATGCTTTGGAATTAGAGCAGTCCCTCCTTTTGAATGCTGCTGGTTGCAAAGCTTTTGTAATGTGGGAGTAATGTTACTGACATCTCATGTGCTACCACTAACACTGGAGAGGGAAAAATCTGAAAGGGGACAACCTTCTGGAAAGCTACTTCTGCACTGAAGGCATCCTCAAAATACTTCCTGTTTCTTTGCCTAACTGAGGAAGAATTGAGAATTCTCTGCAGCCAGCTTGCAAAGGGAAATACTGATGCTGTGGCCTAGAGAGACTAGAGAACCCTTGAAAAATACTAAAAGAAGAAATGATTATTTAATTTTTTAAAATAAAGTGGTGAATATTGTGAGATGGACACTGAAAAGATAATCTGTCATTCCAATTTGGCAGCAATAAACATGCTCCTATTTCATTGGGCTTGGTCACCTTTCCAACCTAGAGTTTCTAATAGGGAATCAACTGTCTAAGGCAGGGGTTCCCATCCCCTGGGCCATGGCCTTGAGCCCTTCAGAACTGGGCTGTGCAAGTGGCGGGGAGTGCGTGCGTGGACATGCGTATCCCCACTTGTGCAAGCAGTGGGCACGCCCTCTCCTCCCCCTGCCATTCTGCAAAGCTGGAAAGGTTGGGGAATTCTGGTCTAAAAGCCCCATTACTTGGTTTTACTATTTGCTGATTAATCATTATGATTGCTATTGTGGATGTTTTTATTGTTTTAATGCTTTTAATTGTTTTAAAGTATTAGAAGTGTAAGTCACCTAGATTCTCCTGGTTGAGTTGGGTGGCTATAGAAATTGAATAAATAAATCTTTGAATTTTTAATTTTATAGATTGGAAGGCCTTTTAAAAAAAGGATTTTAAATTGTACTAAAAATGATCTGATCAGGCTCCCTGAATGTAGTATGCCAGTCAGCAGTATTCCATAACAACCATGTGAGGTGCTGTGGGACCAAGAATTGTTCCATTGAAATAGAAAATGAATGGGAGGTGCACCAGCACTTGAGTTGAAACTAGCAGTAGGAGCCTTCAGTTTAGGTTGTAAAGTGTTGCATGATGGAGATCTTGTTGATTTGTGAAAAGTCTGCCTTTTGCACTAGATTTATCTCACACTTCAAATAAGTTTGTTGATCTCTGCTGCTCTGGTAAAGAAATCATCAGGCATAAGACAAATGCCATTCTTGCACTGAAAAAAAAGAAAAGAAACACAGCAGTATTTAGAAAAATAGGGCTCACTCAGGTAGTATTTTTGTAGATAGATTGCTGTTATCATAAGGAATTGTATCTTTAACAAATGAAAGGAGAGAGAACAGCTTGCCATTGTCTTCATTATTAGCACTAGGTATTAGAAATTGTAGAATGAAAAGAGCTTGTTGAAGTCCCTCTAGCCTTTTCAGGATGGTGTCCAGCTCATTCTTAGACATTTGTGAAAAAGCATTTGATGGGGTTAAATGCACCCTATTACAGATTGACTATTAGTTTAATGAAAATCACTTTCCCTTCAACTGACAAGACAGGCTTGAAGGGGGAATTATCAAGGTTGTTTTGATTTTATTATTGTATACTTGTATTGAAATGCATATATCACTTAGTATACAAAGCTGTCCCCTCATTAGAGTAATACAATTCAAATTCTTGGGAATTACATTCTGAGTCCTATACTCAGTTACCAATGTTCTTCTTTTAGATGCTTGCTCTTTGATGCCTGCTTGAGGCTATGCTTGTTAAAATACTGGTTCAAGCAAATGTTGGGGAGGAGAATCTCTAGTGCAAGTCATATACTCCTAAAAAGTAACATTTCTTCACAGCAGCACCAAATTTCTTCTTACGAATGAAGATGAATATACATGTCCCAGGATAATGTTGCAGGATCCAATCTGGATTGGTCACCAGGAGCAGAGGTTTAATCTTCTGAGCTTTCAGACTCATGCTGGAGCCCATCCTCAGAGAACTTCTCTCTAGCACACTCCACTAGGGAGAAGTTGCCTGAGGATGGGCTCCAGCACAAGTCTGAAAGCCTGAAAGACTAAACCTCTGATCCTGGTGACCAACCCAGATTGGATCCTGTAAATTTTCTTCTTTCCTGCCTTATGGCAGTCTTATTCATCAAGGTCTATGCCTGCTGACCTAGAACTGAAATTACACAAAAAATTACAGACCTCAGTGTGCAAAGAGATAACACTACAATCTCATACTACTTCTAGTTTGACTTTATATAGCCACATTTCCCCATCCCTAAATATGTTTCAGATTCTGGATTTTCATACCAAAGAATATTCATTCTGGTACACTTAGATACTGTCCCCTCAATGCTGTTAACAAGGCTGTTAACATTCTCTCCCAAGTTCTGTTCTAATAGGAAATCAAGATAATGATGATAGTACTTGCCAATCAATCCTCCCTGGACAGTGGAATTGATAACCCTTGAACCTGAATGATATTTGAGTTGGCAATATACTTTTTACTATGGGATCAGTTCAGTGAAGTTTCCAGGCAAGGGGTAAATTTTGTACTATGTTTGCTGTCAGAAGCCAGAGAACCTAACTGAATCAAATCCTGTAAAAATTTGCAGTGTATCATCTTCAGTTATTATATTCAGTCCCCACCCTCCTTTTCTTTCCTTTTTAACTTATATTCATTCCCTATATGTTACAGTGGAGAACACTTTTTTTTCCAAAAGTTTTGCTTCCTGAAAAACTTTTGATGATAATGATAGATCCCTTCAAACTGAACAAAAATATAATTCCAGAATGACTATCACATAGGAATCTTGAGAAATATTAAATTAACTTTTAATGGCTATAAATGTATTTTGCTGCTGATTTTCATTTGCACTCAGTATCCAATGCATCTCATTGCAGTGTCCAACAATAGTCAGCCAGCATTGATGGATTTCAGTGGCCCTGATACTGTTTTTCCGTTGTGGCAATGTCTCAGTGAAACCTTTCACCATATTTGCACTGATTCCCTCTAGATTTTCAGGAAAGAAGTCCAAGGGTGAATGGATAAAATGAATCTTCAATGGCATGTTGTATTTCATGGTTTTTTAATGCTGTAGGAAGCTTGTTAACTAGATGAATTTAGGTTGATACTCTGCAGTTGCCAAGATCATTCTCAATGACATCCTTAAATGCTTTCCAGGATTTTCTTTGACCCCACTAACAGATCTTTGAACCACTTATCATTGATGACATATCTGATCTGTGAACCAACAAATTTGCTTTCCTTAATTGTGGCATCAGTTTTCTCGGAAACATCTGTCTCAAATAATGAAAACCTTCCTTGTTCATCGCCTTCACAAAATTTTTCATGAGTCCAAATTTTATGAGAAGCAGAGGCAAAAATATCTTTGTCAGGTCATGTGCCACATTTTTATGTCCTGGAATTCTAATTCTTTCAAAGTAGTCATTTCTACATTTACATATGTAGCAACATTACTTGGTATGTTGGAGCTGCATTCCAAGTAGAACCACTACTTTTAGATTTCCACAAATATTCCAGTTGTACTTTCATGTGTCCAACATGTACTAAAGGATGTACATTGCTGTTGTGTAAAAACATAGTTTATGTAAAACAATATGTGATAGATTAAATTGCAGGCTATTTTAATGATTAGCAGCCAAACTCCTGTAAAATACATCCAGGAGTGTTCAGGAAGAAAAATCTTTGTTGCCCAGCATTATTTTAAACTGTTGGTCTTTGACTATTATTATAAAGTCTACAAAGGTATATCTCTCCATCCGTCCGTCCGTCCATCCATCCATCCATCCATCATCTCAAGTCTCTCTATCTTTTCTGCAATATATGAAAGTTTGCTGACCTGAATTACTCAGATATCTATACTTTTGACTAACCATATTCTCCACTGCTGTTTTTAGCATAGCTTTGATTATTTATAAAAGTGTGGAATAAGAAGTGCAAGTAAAGTTCTTTGATTCTTATAAAATGTATTGATTTATTTTTACAGCTGGCATAATAGAAATTATCAAGTGGCTCTTCACCTGGCCTCTATCTTTGCTCTTATACTTCACGGTGCCCAACTGTAGCAAACCCTACTGGGAGAAGTGGTTCTTGGTCACTTTTGCTTCCTCTACACTCTGGATTGCAGCCTTTTCCTATGTAATGGTCTGGATGGTATGTATTAGGCTTGAGTAAGATAGTTTTAGATTCGGTAGATGCACTGTCTTCTCACAGTAATATCTATCCTTTGTTTTCAGCACTAATCAGCCAGAAGCTCATAAGGAAAATATTATTGTCCTCCCAACAGTTGCCAAGGAATCAGTGAAATGATGTCAGGAGTGACAAACCTCATACCCCAAGTGTCCTTGTGGCCATTCCTTGGTTAACAATCTTTGCCATCCCTTCATCATAATTACAAAAAACCAGAAGTACCATTTTCTGCCATTTTGAGTTAGGAAAAGCACACAACTATGGTGTGTATCTTAAAATAGACTTGTGGGCATTCCCTTCCCCACAAATCTCAGGAAAAACAAATTTCTTTCATTGTTCCACCTCCCCCAAATAATTATGCCTATTCTTACAAGACAGGAAAATTTATACAATCAGTCTGTCCTATGTGTGTTTCCCAAATCTTTTTGTAAAAATCCACATCCTCTAGCCAATCTTAACAAGCTACCCACCTCTCAGTGCTTGAAGGCAATCTAAAGAGGTTTCCTTTAAACAAGGAAGCAACTTGTGCTCTGGGAAACATTTATCTCACTAAATGAAACATCTTTACTCCCAGCTAGAAATTACAAAAGAAGTTGAGCAAGGATCCATGGGACTAGTTATAGAGCATATCCTCTAAGGAGACAGTGATTCAAGCAGGGGTGAAATCCAGCAGGTTCTGACAGGTTCTGGAGCAGTTTGTCAGTGGAAATTTTGAGTAGTTTGGAGAACCGGCAAATACTACCTCTGGCTGGCCCCAGAGGTGGGTGGGAATGGGGATTTTGCAGTATCCTTCCCCTGCCACGCCCACCAAGCCACACCACGCCCACCAAGCCATGTCCAGAGAACCGGTACAAAAAACAATTGGATTTCACCACTGGATTCAAGCACCACAGTTGAAACTGATTAAATCTAGCTATTGTTAGCTATTAAACACCCTCAGAGTTGACTATATATGAAAGATGTCACCCAGATAATCTGAATATATCATATTTTGTCAGCAAAATAACTCATTAAAAGTAGTACAAACCTCTTGATATTCTCTAAAACAATTTTAGGAAGAAGAACTGGGAATGCAAATCAGCCACTTACAACCTGAAACAATTTAGCAGGACATAAGATTGTGGGTGCCATATGCACAGGAAAAAAACCCCTCTTGTGCTTCTTTGCACTACATCACTATAGTACTAGTCTTAGTTATGGACTGGTCATTGCCTGCAATGAAGATTGTTCTCCTTTCACAAGCCATGAAGTGGTTTTTAAGCTATGGTTCTTAAATTCTGTTTTTCCTCCATCTGGCCTCTAGCATAGTGGCCCCCAACCTTTTGGGCACTAAGGACCTGTTCCACAGAGAAAGGTTTTTCCACCGACTGGAGGAGGTGTGGTTTTGCATGCTGCCTGCATCCCGCAGATGGGACTTCATTTGTTTGCACAGGCTGATTGCTGGCATGCTGTGGACCAGTGCTAGTCCATGGACTAGAGGTTGGGGACTCCTACTCTAGCAGTTTGCCTTACTATATTAGTACCTACAGTTCTTTCTGTATACTGCAGCAGACCAGAGAGTGCACTCAGTAACAATTGTTGAGAGTACTTGCAAGCTCCCTAGTCTAGGTTTCATCCATAATATCACCCAAACCAGTTGCAGCACAGGCTTCTTGGAATCCAATTATATCTAATACTTTTTTCAGCCAAAGTGTTCTAATAAGTACTACTGCTCTTGTAGAAATGAGTTGTAGCCACATGATGATCAGTGGGAAAACCTAAAGTGTCTCCATCCACAGAACACCTCACTGAAAACCAAATGTTATTAAGGATAAGTGTTTAAGCAACCTGACAATTCATTTTATTTTTCTAGGTCACAGTCATTGGTTTCACTTTGGGTATTCCAGATGTGATAATGGGGATCACATTTCTGGCAGCTGGAACCAGTGTACCAGATTGTATGGCAAGCCTTATTGTGGCAAGACAAGGTATATTTGTAATTTGTTATATATGAATGTTACAGAGTCCTTGAAGATATTTAAAAGGCATTCTTTAATTCTGCTTCAGGGTAAAGAAATAACAACTTCTACAACACAGAATATATATTCATAATATGGAAAAGAGTAGTCTCTGTTCAAATAGGTAGCCAAAAAAATTATAATGAAGAAGGATAAGGAATGTCTCCAAACTTGGATGCCCTTTTTGTTCTCGTTCCCATCTCTCTTTGATTTTTCACCATAAGTATGTTATGATGAATTACGTAGATGACAATTTGAAATATAGGGCCACACCTCTGCCTTTTCTTCTTCCTTTATAATTCCATCCTCCTTATTTTTCTTTTCATTTTCTTTCTCTCTTTTTTTGTAGCCCTCAGAACACTTTCTGATCATAAGTGCTGAAAATCACAGCCTCATCCACTTTATATTTTGGCTCACCTATCCCAATATTAAATGTATTGGCCTAACTTCTAAATTGGAGGGCCCTAGATTTTGTCATCTCTACAACACTACTTGTATTGGAGACATAATATTCCTGTAATGTAACATATGGCAAAGGATGTGATGTTGGTAAACCGAGCCCTTGCAAATCACATGACTGCCAAAAACAAATATGTCAGCAGCAAGCATGCCAAGATTATCACCCTTCCCACACTGAATTCTAGCTGTACAGGATCCAATTCTGTATTTTAAAAACAGAAAATGAGTAGAAAATTGCAACCAAACATGTTGAAGTTGGAACTATGTGACTATCAGACTCCTTAGTGTTACTGGTTTTTTAGGATTGGGATTTACCATTAGGGTTAGAATTAAGGTAAATTCTAATCCCAGTGCTGGTTTTGACCTTTAGCACTTTCATAGCACAGGCCACTGCCTCTTCCCCACTACATCTCATCTCATATGGTCCAGCAGAAAAGGTATGTCGTAGGTCCTATCTGCCAAAGAGCAGGAGCCAGGAGATGGGCCTTTTCTGCTGTGGCACACACTCTGTGGAACATCATCCTCTCAAAGTGAGATTGGCCCCATCTCTGCCCACCTTCTGGAAGTCCTTCAAAACCTGACTGCATCAATAGGAGGCCACAAGTGAATTGTGATCTGATGTGGTAGCTCCATTGCACATAACTATAATCTGATACTCTTTTCTAGCATTTTAATAATACTATTTGTTGTTTTTTTAAAAATTGATTTTATGGTTTGATTGTAATGGCTCAGAGTCACAATTTGTGAGATGGGCAGCCAAAAAGAATATGATAAATAAATAAAAATGTTTCTTTCAGTTTTACTGTTAAGGTTAAACTTCAATTTAATATCAGTCAGGGGAAAAGGTAGATTTGAAATGGGTTAAATGTTTTATATTAAGGTTAAATTTAAATTAGCATATTGTATTGGGTATGGTTAAATTAGGGATCAGGGTTATCATTAAAGTTAGTTTTAATGATATTTATGGGATATATTGTTGGGGCTAGGTTTGTAAATATATACTGTCATGTTGGGGTTAAATCAAAATTATAGTTAGCGTTCAGTCAGGATTATAGTCATATTTAGCTGAGTCATTTAAGGGCTGTAATTAAGAGGGGAAAGATTCAAGAAGAAAGACTGAATTTTGAAAATGTTGGCATGGGGAAGAGAATTTCTTATTATCCTCTTTCCTAACACGCTTCTTTACTTTTCTTTTCTTTTCTTTTCATTTTCACATATGGTTGTGTTCCTCACAGAATGCATCTATCTCAGAGAATATCCTACTGCAAGATAAGGGATGACAATAATTTATGGAGGGCAAGTTTATAATCCTGATTGCTGATAGTTAACCTTTGTGTTAAGAAGAGATAAAACTTTTCAATACTAGTTTCTTCTCAACAAATGCTGTAGGAGAGTTGCTTTTTTGGGGGAAATTGCTAGACTAAATGAACCCTCTCTCTAATCTTCCTCTAATCCTTTAGTGTCAACAGCTATTTTCAAATCAAAAGCCACATTAAGAAGTGGGAAGGGGGCAGTAATGGATGGCAACTGGGTAGAGCCAGGGAGAGCATAATTACTAGATTTAATATAGCCTCCCACTCACTGGACATTGGGTATCATATAAAATGTAATGTAAAATGTAATCAAAACAAACATAAAATAAAACAAGACAGCCTGAACTAAACAACTATTAAAACAAGCAAGACAACTCATCCCTTCTGTACATTAATCCCAGGCCTGTGACCAAATCCAGGTTTAAAGGCTTTTCAGAGCCCCAGGAGGGAGAATGCCATCTTGGCTATTCCAGAGGCTGGGGGCTGTGTCAGAGAAAGCACACTTCCTAGGTCTTGTAAGATGACAACATTTAAAAAAGGAGACCTGGAGCACATCTGCTCTGCCTGAATGTACCAGACAGGCAGAACAATGGGAGAAGGGCAGCCCCTTAGGTAACCAGGTGCCATAAAGGGCTTTACATGTAATTCTTATCGTTGCTACAGTTATCATTGTCCTTAGGATACAATAATGGTTGCATTTATTGTTATTATTCACTACCAGTGTAATTCAAGTGAAAGTAACTCAGCAATATATCATTATTATTTTCATTTTATAAATCAACATAGTTATCATTACCAGGTATTATTAAACATATTATTATTGCGCTGCAGTGGCATAGTGGTTAGAATGCAGTACTGCAGGATACTTCTGCTGACTGCCAGCTGACTGCAATTTGGCAGTTCGAATCTCACCAGGCTCAAGGTTGACTCAGCCTTCCAT
>JANHZT010009060.1:202228-212491 GCA_032468215.1 Stegonotus admiraltiensis | reverse complement strand
GGCTGAGTGCCAACCCTTGTCAAGTTGGAGTAATTAGCTGATAAGGTTTTTTGTTTTGAAATTAAACCATGTTGGTGTAGCTGGTGTGTGTGTGTAGCTTGTTTCTGGGACTCGGACGCAGGGGAACAGAACAATATCCTAAGTTGCAACTCTCCATATGGTTAAGGAGAAAAAGATGGAATAAAGCCAGTCCATGGGCTCAGGGACAAAAATTGGTCTGCGGGGTCAGTGTAGTGGCCGTATCAAGAGAGGCCAAGGTGGACACAAAAAGGGAGATACTTTCCAGCAGACAGGGAATAAGCAGGGTAGCAAGTGACCATAATAAGGCCTGAGACCAGGCCAAAAAAAAGGTGGGGGGGGGTCAGATCAGTGTTTTTCAAACTGTATTTCATGGAATTCTAGAGTTCCGTGAGAACCTGATGGAGCAAGTGAAGAAAATGTTTACCCAAAAGGAGCCAGTACTTTATGACGAGAGTTTTATTTCTTGATCAAAGTTTCCAGGTGGTGTTTTTTTTAAAAAAAAAACAGTTCTACAGACTGAAAAAAATTGAAAAGCCTTGGTTTAAATTATGTCAAACTCCATCAAATATAAAAGTGAAAAGTGGTCTTTTTCATTTTATTTCGTTAGCATGGAATAGATGGTTATAAAAGTTGCAAGCGTATGCATATTGCTACCTTCCCCAGTACCTGGGGAAACCACTGTAGCTCTTTGTTGAAAAGATACTTGTGGAGCATAAAAGGTAAAGTTGTCCTTGAGTTAAACTTGAATCCTACCTGGATAAGCAATATAGTTTTCTGGGAAATTGTATGGAAATGGTTTGTCACCTTCTCCATGGTTTGGGTTTATACAATGTTCAGATCTCCCCTGTCTCTGTCAAGGCTATCATCCCCTTTTCTCTCTTCAACAGTATTTGAAGTATATGTGGACTTCAAACCGCAGAATTCCCCAGCCAGCATTCAGGTCTGGGAACTGAAGTCCTCACATCTTAAAGCACACTGACGGGAGAATTTCTGGCAGTTAGTCCATGTATCTTAAAGTTGCCAAGGCTGAAAGACACTGTTCACATAGGAGGAAATACTGTATTTTTTGGAGTATAAGATGCACCTTTTTTCCCCCTAAAAGAGGGTGAAAATTTGGGTGTGTCTTATACACCGAATGTAGCCCCGCCCAGCCTCTGAAGAGGCTAAAAAAGGCCTCTCAAACCTCCGTTTCAGAGGCTGAAAAAAAAAAGCTTCCCAAATGGAGGTTTCAGAGGCCTTTTTCAGCGTCTCAAACCTCTGTTTGAGAGGCTGAAAAAAAAGCAAGGTGCAGAGCTCAAAACCAACGAACTTGTTGCTAAAGTTCACCTCTGGAAACAGCTGATCGGGGGTATTCCAGGAGGCTGATCCATCCCCAATCAGCTTTTTTCTTATTTTCCTCCCCAAAAAACTAGGTGCGTCTTATACTTCGGGGCCTCTTATAGTCCAAAAAATAAGGGTAGGCAAAGTCTAAGGCAAATTCAACCCAAAGTATTTACCACATGAGACAGAACAAAACATGACAGTTTTTCTATTCAAGGGTAGCCACACATTTTTGTTCCCTGAAGTAAATTACTTCACAAGTCACTTTTCCCTCCTAAGGAATAAGCACAATGGCTTTGCAAGGGCCTCAGAACAATGCTTCTGAATGGGAATGCATACAAGACACCTATTTGTTAAAGCAGCCTGAACTTTGTTTTTTCTGGACCCTTCTGAGAGCTTGGAAAAAAACATATTGCATAGAACAGTTTCCTAGGCCCCTCAACATATGCTGAATCTTTTCTTTGAAAGAACATTGTTTGGTTGTCTGTAAGAATATTTTACTCTGGGACCTCTGTTTGGTTTAAGGATTTTATCTTTTTTTATGGCTCCCCCCCACTAGTTTTATAGTCCAGAGTTCATTGGATCTGGTGGTTTATCAATTCAACTCAACTCAACTCAACTTAACCTAACTCAACCCAACCCAACCCAATCAATCTTACAACTCTAATAAACATAACAAAATCACTAGATAATTTTATAAGAATTTGCTGGTTATTTTAAGGCACCAAATATCTATTACTAAGACAGTCCTCTCACTTTGCCTTAGAGAAGGGCAAAGCTGTCATGCTATATTCTTATTTTTATTGTTATTTTTGTGGTTATTGTTTTTTAAATATTTTTTTTAATTTTATTTTGTAAGCAAACAAACATACAATACATTCAGTGTGTCATTTAGGTGTTTCTTTTATGTCTTCCTCTTCCTCTTCCTCTTCTTCCTCTTCTTCTTCCTCCTCCTCCTCCTCCTTCTCCTCCGATCTTCATCATTTCTTAATTTTTCCCATTTCTTTATTATGACATTCTCCCCATACTTCATTTATTATAACATTTTTTATTTATTATTAATACCTTTATCTATATCTCTTCTCTAACCAATTGTAAAATTGTCTCCATACCTTGTAATATTCCGAATCCTCTCTTTCTTTAATTATCAAAGTCAATCTATTCATTTCTACACAGTCTAATATTTTTTTAATTACTGCGTCTTCTGAAGGGATTTTCTCTACTTTCCATCTTTGTGCAAATACTATCCTCACTGCAGTTATTACATGTATAATCAAATATACCTTTTCTTTGCTAGCTTTCTCTAGGATACCCAAAAAGAACAGCTCAGGTTTTAAATCCATATGTTGTTCAAGCATTTCTTCTAACCATGTTTTAATTCTAATCCAATAATTTCTTGCTTCTGGACATGTCTACCACATACGATAGTACGATTCTGGTGTCTGATGACATTTTCAACATTTAGCTGATTTATCTTTAAACATTTTTGCCAATTTTTCAGGTGGCATATGCCATCTATAAAACATTTTATATTGATTATTGTTATGGGGAAAATAGGAAGAGGAAGAAGCTATGTTGGATATGTTTGCTGCCTTGGGTTATTTGTAGAAATAATAAAGGTGGGATACAAATATACCAGTTTCAGATGTCTTATGTCTCAATGATTCCTATTCAGTAAGCTAGAGCAGTAGGGAAAAGCCACATCCCTAAATGTGTCATGACTTTCTCAGGGAAAAAAAAACCAAACTAATTTCCCAAACACAGAGTCTAGTTTGAGATCTGCTGAGCTGTGTAACATCTATTCAGTTGCGTGCCTATCTGCAGATTTGAGTGTCAGGCCCTTTGATCTCGAACAAAACTAGGACTGCTGGACACTTGCTTTATGGAACAGGACACAGCAGCTTGGCTGCCATCAAGAGGGACAGTTAAAACAGAGAGATTGCATTAATAATGGATGCTGCATGGTAAAGATAACAACAACAACAACAAAAAAACACTAAGGGGGGAGGTGAACCTTGTCAGTATTTACCATGCAGATGTTTAATTGGAAATCTAAATAATACATTAGGTTCTTGGCTTTATAATTCAAAGCTGCCGCTCGGCTGATCACTTTCTGGATCAGCGAAGGGTGAGATGAATTTCCAGAAACAAACCTGCAAAATTGCTTTGCTTTAACAGGAAGGCAGCCATTGTTAAGCTTGTGCTTGTTTGTTAGAACAACCACAACATGGGCCCTTGGGTGTGGGGGTGGTAGCGTCTGGGGATGGTTGTGGTAGTGTCTGAACGTGCTCATGTTCCAACATCAAGCTAAGACAAAGAAAGAATACAAAGACGGACATATTGGATACTTTGCCCTTTTGAGCACGCATTAAAAGTTACCCCAGGGAAACAAGATGGAAAGGGTCTGATGTCCTGATGGGATTGATATCATAGCAAAGAAAGAAAAGTGGATGGGAAGAACATGAGGAAAGAGACAGAGGAAGGCAGAAGGCAGAGATGTCTGCACGTAAGCAATAAACAAACAAACAAACTAACTAACTAACAAACAAATAATCAAGGTAATACTCGAAATGGAACAAAGCCCCAACCTTTTTACAGGCATTGGAAAAAGGTTTCATCGCATATTGACATTTTTTGACTTTCCCTACAGATGCCAAGTAATTAAAAGACACTTGCTCCTGGGGAGGAAACCTATGGCAAATCTAGACAGCATAATAAAAAGCAGAGACATCACCCTGCCAACAAAAGCGCGTATAGTCAAGGCCATGGTTTTCCCAGTTGCAATGTATGGCTGTGAAAGTTGGACCATAAGAAAGGCTGAGCGCCAAAGAATTGAGGCCTTTGAACTATGGTGCTGGAGAAGACTCCTGCGAGTCCCTTGGACTGCAAGGCGATCAAACTGGTCAGTCTTAGAGGAGATCAACCCTGACTGCTTTTTAGAAGGCCAGATCCTGAAGATGAAACTCAAATGCTTTGGCCACCTAATGAGAAGAAAGGACTCACTGGAGAAGAGCCTAATGCTGGGAACGATTGAGGGCAAAAGAAAAAGGGGATGACAGAGAATGAGGTGGCTGGATGGAGTCACTGAAGCAGTTGACGTTAGCTTAAATGGACTCTGGGGGATGGTAAAGGACAGGAAGGCCTGGAAGAACTTTTCCATGGGGTCGCAATGGGTTGGACACGACATTGCGACTAACAATAACAATTATCAGTATGAAATAATTGAACTTTAGTGTTTATTTTTTAAAAAGCACATCAGTGTAGTTACCCAAAACTGAAGAAAAACATGACTATTTCATTCAAAAGTTCACATCATAATGTTTTCATGTTTTTTGTTTATTATTATCAGGACATGTTTTCTAATGTATTGGAAGGATATGCAACTCAAGGAAAGTGATTTACTGTATATTGCTTTTTCTCAATTGAATGTAATCAAGCAGTACAAACCACGAAGATTTGAAACAAGAAATTATTTGGCTGGTTTGATGTGGTTTGTTCAGCTTATTTCTGGATCATGAATGTATGGGGTGCTTAATGAGGGTTGTTGTTTTTTAAATTATGCTTTGTGATAGGCATAACATGAAAAAAAACACAAGTATGCAAGAACTCAGAAGGTTCTGATAGTTAGAATATTTGCTCTGAATCAATAGCTTAGTATGCCTCATGAGATTCTTTGGCTGATGAGGTTCGATTTGAGATAACTCTTTCCAGAAATATTTTTGTGCTATGGAACTTCAGACTCTGCATGGATTTTGAAACATTCTAAGATGCTCATGAAATTATACATAGAACATAGAATAATAAAATTGGAAGGGACCGTGGGGGTCTTCTCCTCCCCTGCTCGAGCAGGAGATATGGACAACCATTTCAGACAAATGGCTGTCCAGTCTGTTTTTGAAAGCCTCCAGTAATGGAACACCCACAGCTTCTGAAAGCAAGCTGTTCCATTGGTTGATTGCTCTCACCATTATAAGATTTCTCCTTAATTTTAGGTTGCTTCTCTTCTTAGTTTCCATCCATTGTTTCTCATCTTGCCTTTTGGTGCTTTGGAAAATAGTTTGACCCCCTCTCATCTTTGTAGAAGCCCCTCAATTATTGGAACACTGCTATCATGCAGAATAATAGTAGGATTGTCTGGCATTTCACCATCATTTCACATGAATGAGAATCCTTCTTAAAACATCTACTCTTTCTGTAGCAGCATATTGCAAGAACGTTTGATAGTGGTGTTTTTCTGGGAACCATCCTCTTTGTTATAGATTTGTAATTAAGGAATTGTTTATAAATGTTTGAAAAATTCCAGAATGCCCAATAGAAAGTTAAAATTACTAATGCTCATCTGTCAACATGTTTGGGTAGCTTTTCCAATTATGAGACTGGAAATATTTTTCTCTGTATTCTAGCAGTTGCTTTAGTTGCTTTCACATCACTAGAAATGATCATTTGTATAATTATTTTCTCAAAGACTTGTATTGAATCAAAAGTAGGAGCTGTTCACTTTCCCAACTTTTTCAGTATAATTTTGGGCCTTTGTGTCAGAGATCATCATATCATCTTGACTTGATTATCGGTTCTTTCTTTGTAACTTCATTGAGCTGTATGGGAAAATGTTCCCAATCTTAGACATCAGTATCAAATTTCTAAAGACTTTTTTTGAGGAAATGTAATTGTTATTATTCAGGTTTATATTCTAGTTTCCTTTCAGAAGCCATCTATCCTGTCTCTAATTTTATCTGTGCAACAGCCTTGTGAAATAGATGAGCTCCCATGACTGAGAAGACTGGAAGTGGATCTCCCTGATCCTCTCCAACACGCTGTCTTTTCAAACCATTGTTCAATCATCTTTCCTGGAATGGCTTTCCTCCAAGGACTTTGCGAACCTTCAAGATTTGCAGACCTTACAAACACTACTGTATTGTATCTGGTTGGGCTAAAAGCACAAGAGAAATGTCCCTGAATGGAGTTTGCTTAAATATTATATGAGCATAAGGAATATGCTGCAATTCCACAGAGCAGCCATTTGTTCATAAACTATAAAAAGCTTTGGAAAAAGAGTAGAACGCAAGCTAGCTAGTAGAAAACTGTTTTTAATTGCATGAATAAATAAGAGTTTCAGGAATTCCTAAACATCCTTGCCTGAAGGAAGAAAACATGGAGGGTCTTAATGGAAGATCATTGTCATCAGGTTTAATAAGATGAGGTATATTACACAATATGCTGCTGTATTATAGCTGAAACTCAGGTGTATAAAAGCCAAGTATCCAAGGTTAGTATTTTATCTAGTGTCATGTAAAATAAAAGGAAACTAGTCCAGGACAATGCAAATAGGTATATAAAAGGTGATCTTTAGTTCCCATCAGATTTGGTAGGACAATGGAAACAGTGAAATCTGAGTCACAGTTGAGCAGAGAAATTCTGCCTCTTGTTCCATGCATAGAATTTATTTACACAATTTTATATGACATGCAGCTCCCAGGACGTCAGACTGTTTACAAAGTAAAAACTGTCAATCTATACACTGTGTGTATGTGTATAAAACTCTCTCTCACACACACACCTACATATATAGCTCAGCACAGGGGCAGGTTTCAAAACCCGTCGCTACCAGTTTGCTCGTGGGTACTGGCGCATGCGCACAACCACTTACGCACATGCTGCCGCTCCTGGGTGAACTGGTAGCAACCCGCCACTGGCTCAGCATCAACCAAATAAAAAATGCTAAAATCAAATTAAAAAGAGTAGTTACGAAATGTTGCCTGAAACAAACTTTTTCGTCGATTGTGCCCATCTGCTTTTAAGTATATAAATGGACAGAAACGATTCAGTGATACGACAAGAGTAAAGCATCATACCTGCCATTCCTACCAATGAATATAGTCCAGCTCCCAATCTCCAAGGTTTAAAATATAGATCCTCACTTAAGAAGATGCTTGCTGTCCATTTTGAAGCAGGTATTTTATGATCATAATATTGTGGGTATTCTGAAACTCTCATTCTACCCTGATTCAAAAATGTCTCGTGTAACAACAAAGTCAGTTTTCGGTGGACTGCCTTGACTTTGGAAATGAGTTTGCAGAACAAGACAGGGCATAGCTTCACCCTGAATCACTGCAAGTTTACAGAATTCCAATAATATTTTATTGTAGCATTATCTATGTGTGAAATATTTTAGACTAGCAAACCTGGGTCCAAATAACCTCTGAACCTCTGATCTAACAGTTTCTTTGAAATACATTTTATTTAAAAATATTAACAAAGGATGCAGCAACCTTTCTTCTTTCTTATCTTTTGGCACAGATCTCTAGAGAGGAAATGATCCTTGGGGTTCCCGTTGAAATGTATCATGTTTTCTTCAGTAACTTTAAGTAGTTGTTTGGGGTTTTTTGCTGATTGCAAAATCCTCTACTTTTAAATTATTGCTTGTTTATACATAGTTTTGAGTTCATTCTGATCTGTTTACCCCGATTTGCTGATCACATGCTTTTTTTGTTAATGAATAATTTTGGCATTTATCACAGTGAGAGAATGGATAAATTGTCATGTCAGGTTGTTTTACAAAATGTACATTTTATATTTCCACGTTTTAAAGAAGAATTTAAGACAAAATAGTTGAGCTATTACTTAGTAACTATACTATTAGATATTTTATAAGTTATTCCATTTGGACCTTGGGAGAGTAAATCAAAATGCTCATAAAATTTAATATTAAACATCATACCTAAATTAACCGAGGAGAGAGGCCATTGCCATTTAGTTATGAAACTCCCTAAACAGATGAATAGAAAGTATTCACCAAAGGTAATGTTGATTCTTTTGGGGAAGAATGTTACTAAAAGATAAGTCACCAGTAAGAAAAGTTCAACTCTCAATTTATAGCAGCCAGTTTTCAAGTCTATATATTCTGTCCTGAGAATACCAAAGAAAATTTGTGCCATTGGGTGCTCTATCTTCCAAAAGAGGATTTTTGTCAATCATTTTCATGCTTGTGAGAAGGTAAAAGGCAAGAGTTTCTTTGTGGAAGAGGTTGGTAAAGAAAATAGGAGAAAGCTTTCTTAGATAGAAGTATGGTAAACAATTAACAATAGTAGCGATGGAGGATATGGCTATAAACATGGTTTGCTTTTTTGTTTTCTCAGGTAATAGTATAGTATAGTTGAGCTAAAGAGCTAAAGAGAGCCAATAACATAAATGTGCTGAAGAAAGAGCATTAGTGTCCTCCGTGGTGGGTGGGCTTGAATTCCAGTGGGGATTTTTAATTATGCACATGTTGACTGAGTAGGTTTGTAGTCAGTACAACAAAAACACTAAATTTCTAATATTCTAAATGAATGTATCTTGGAACATATGGACCAGAAAGGAGGTAATTCTAGATTTAATCCTAAATCATGACTGTGATCTAAGGCAAGATGTAAGTATTGTGGAACTAATAGAAATGGGTGACCAAAATACTGCTACATTTAGCGTACATGGAAATGGGAAACTGCCAACTGAGTGCAACAGTCACATTTGATTATGAAAGGGGCACTTTCTCAGATATGAGGAAATTGTGAAAAAGACTGCAAGGAAAAATCAAGAGACCCAAAGCTCTTCTTAATGCCTGAATGTTAATTAAAACCACAATAACTGGGAGTCAATAGGGCTGTATTTGGCAGGGTAAGAAAGAATGGTCCAAGAGCTGGATCAGATGCATTCATGAGAGACATGCATGGCTTTAGCAGCATCCAGGAAGCTGTAAAAGGAAGGTAGTTTTTCCTTAGGAAATGGAAAAAAAGCCTGTCCTAAGTAGGAAAACAATAGGGAGCACAAACTCTGAGAGTAAAAAAATAGCTATGCAAGGAATTTTTTCCAGAACTAAAGAAAACAATATAATTCACTTGATATAGTACCGTGATGGCAAACCTATGGCACGTGTGCCACAGGTGGCATGCAGTGGGCACGCATATCTGTGGGCACACAGGTGTTGCCCTAGCTCAGCTCCAGCATACATGCGTACACCAGCCAGCTGATTTTCAGGCCTTCCGGTCCCACCGGAAGTAAGGGAATGGGCCGTTTCCAGCCTCCGGGGGGTGGGGAAAGCTGTTTTCGCCTTCCCCAGGTTCCTAGAAAGCCTCTGGAGCCTGGAGAGGGCGAGAAACAGTCCTACTGGAAGTTGGGAAACAAGCCGTTTTCGGCTTCTGGAGGGCCTCCGGGGGGTGGGGAAGGCCGTTTTTGCCACCCTTAGGCTCCAAGAAAGCCTCTGGAGCCTGGGAAGGGTGAAAAACGGCCCTACCAGGCCCACCGTGCCATTGTGTGCCAAAAGTGGTGGGCGGGGCTGATTGAATTATGGGTGTGGGCACACATGTGTATGACACCGCCCTCGCGCTCCCCCCCGATTTTGGCACGCAACAGCAAAAAGGTTAGCCATCACTGATATAGTAGATGATATGATATGGATATATGATATTATGTCATCATAATAGTTATAATATGCAACTATTCCCACCAAAAAAATCAGCCCCTGATTTATCTGACTCATAAATAAGCATTTCCAAATTGTTCCATTTCTACATAATATGCCCACATTATTCCCTTGAGGATAATTGTACTTTAAGAATCATTTGCTTAGATTGCACAACCAGGATGGTACACTGAAGATGATTTATAAACTGTAGCCTGATATATTTTGTTTTGTCATACAAGTCAAGACATTTAAATTAAGAAATTACTGTTTATTTGCAATAAGCTCCATTATTTACTAAGGGATTATTTACTAATAATTTACTAATAATTTACATTATTTTTGCTTCCCTCTCCCTCTCTCCGCTCTAAACCAGGTTTAGCTGAGAGTAAGTTTGATTATAAATGAATGTAGAATGGATTTAACTGCTGAGTCTCAGTGGTCCCATCACATATTTCAGTCTCCATAAATACCTTGTTACAGAT
>JANHZT010009060.1:168059-182507 GCA_032468215.1 Stegonotus admiraltiensis | reverse complement strand
ATGAATTAATAGATTAATGGGCTGCATTGCATTCACTCATCGGTAAAATACAGTTTACAACTAAAATTATAGAAATTAAAAAAGAGTTTCCGTAAAATAACAGGGTTTTTTTATTATATTAAGCTTTGTATTATGTGAGATTTTGTACTTTATTGTATTGAGTTTACTTTATTGATTAGTTCTTGGGCCATATCAAAGTGCAGAGTTCCAGACACAAATTATTACTAAAATCTGATAAAAACAATTTAAAATGGATAATAACAGTAAATACTAAGTAAAGTACTAAGTTAATAAGAAAGCAGTAGATAAAGGAAACAGAAATTAAAATACTTACGTGGTATAAGGTATTAACCTAATTTGATAGACTAGCTACTGCTAGATTGACATATCTTTAACATGTCTTAACTAATACAATAATATAATTAAAACAATTTAATATGCCATGGTTTGCATATGTTATTAACAATGTGAAACACTAAAATATTTAATTTTAAAACTCATTATAAGATATTCTGTTATTAAGATTACAAGCCAGTGCCTTTGCTCAGTTCTTGTAAGTTCAGTATTATAATATATTAAACATTGCAAAATGAATTTGATGCTCCTAAATGGATCTCGACATTTGGCAGGCAATTAAATAGTTTTTTGCCACTTGCCAGGTAATTTGTAGAGTAAATATTTTTTAAAATGTTTCTTATTTATCAAAGAACTAGCAAAATTCTGTGTGCAGGCAATACAATATTGCAGAAGAGCATGGCCAAGAGTTTCTAATGGCCCTTGCCTGCATGGCCCAAAGCTTTCCTTTTGTGGAATTTTTAACAGAATAACAGAATTGGAAGAGACCTTGGAGGTCTTCTAGTCCAACCCCTGCTCAAACAGGAGACCCTATACTATTCCAGACAAGTGACTGTCCACTTTCGTCTTAAAAGCCTCCAGTATTGGAGCATCCACAACTTCTGGAGGCAAGCTGTTCCATTGGTTAATTGTTTTCACTGTTAAGAAATTGCTCCTTCATTCTAGGTTGCTTCTCTCTTTGATTAGCTTCTCTCCATTGTTTCTTGTCCTGCCTTCTGGAGCTTTGGAAAATATGTTGATCCATTCTTCTTTGTGGCAGCCCCTCCAATATTGAAACACCACTATCATGTCATCCCTAGTCCTTTTCACCAGACTAGACAAATCCAATTCCTGCAACCATTCTTCATATGATTTAGCTTCCAGCCCCCTCATCATCTTTGTTGCTCTGTTCAGCACTGTTTCTTAAGTCTTTAAATCTTTTTATAACACGGTGATCAAAACTGGATGCAGTAGTCTTAAGTGTGGCCTTATATCTGCCCTCAAGGATAACTGATGGGAAAATGGCAAAGTGAGCAAGAGTGAAAAGGGTGTGTTACTTTGGCAGACTGCTGTTTAAATAGTAGGTGGCTTATGTGGTATGCACTGACTAGATAATATGCTTGCTGAAATGCTGCTGTAATCTTCCTGCCTATCCATGGTGAGTATTTTCAATCCTAGGTGTTTCTTAGGTGACCATATCCCATCCCCCAAAACACTGGCAAATCCATAAAAGCCGACATTGTGCCATTTTCTGCTCTACCCTAACTTTTAGATACATAGAATTCTGCCAATATCAGCAAGCCCAAGCCTTCTGGTAGCAAATTCAGCTTTCGCCAGACATTACCTATCCTGATCTGGACACTAGTTTCAACCTTGAGCAGGCCTAATTCCAGGCGCAGTGTTGCCACTTAGAGATTTTTTTTTCTAGAAACCAGAGAAATATTGAAATACCCATAATGGAGGAATAGATTGTAAAGATGACAACATTAGCAGAAATGGCACAACTGACCTGTTTGGTCAGGGATATAGCAATAAATACTTTTTTGTAAAAGACGGGAACTTTTATGGAATTTTTACTGAAAGTGAAAGAAGGTGAAATAGTGATTCGTAGATTGTTGATTGTAAAGGATTTGAATATGAGACACAAGGGATCTTTGTAACATAATTTGAATGAGGGGGCAGAGGTTGCTTCTTTTATTATATTTTTCTTTCTTTCCCTTATTATCTTTATTGCTTCATTTTTTATTTTATCTTTTGTCTTTCTCTAACTTTCTTCATTTTCACGTTAATCTTTTATCTAACTTTTTCAATAAAAATTATGTTTAAAAAATTTAGAAACCTTGGACTCAAGCAAAGTTGCTTGCTTTCCTACTCTAACTCTACACCAACTTTTGTGGAAGTAAGTTGGGTTAGAAGTTGGGTTCAAAGAGTTTAATGGTAACAAGAATATATTTGCTTACACCCCTCATTTAGAAAAAGGGCCTACTGGTTCCACTGCTTCTTTGAGTCTCTGGAGTCTTTTTAAGAGCACCATAATCCTTGCTTTGTTGCTGCTTAGTGATGCAAACAGAAAAGAGGCATAAAGAACGAAAGACCCTCCCCCCCGCTTTAGTCCTATTACATTCAGTGACAAGAGCACTGCCTCATATTTGTAAAGTCACACTGGTGCGTGCTTCCTGCGATGTTCAGTGTGTGGAGTTCTGTTTTGTAAGGCAATTGGTGATGGAGTTTGTATAAAAATCAAATAATGAAGGAGGAATAATGCAGCTTTGCTTGACTCCTTTTATGGTAGGGACAGGCTCAAAGAATTGCCCGTTTTTTTCAGTTTAGTATTTTCATGCACTTTATACATGACATTAAGTCAGTTGATGTGTCTCAAAACTTTCCATAGTTTCTTTCTGGAAATACTTTTGAAGGCATGCATAACTTCAATAAAAATAGCATGTACAGATGATCTTGGTTTTACTATATTAGCCAGTAAGTGACTCAGTCTCAATCTGTGTTGTTTTATAACTTTGCTTTCTCTGAAGCCTGCCTGTTCAAGACCAAACAAAACAAAATAAAAAAATAATAATTTCCACCAAGTCTCTAGGATTTCAATATAAATGTTTTGCATATAGTTGCTTACATTGTTTAATACTCTACACTAACTGAGGGAAAACTTTTAGGAAGAGACATATTTCAGTTTTACACATTTCTTATTGAAGAAAAATTTATCTAGAAATACTCATCTCGTAGCAGTGAACACGATATATTGTATTTGAAACCTGATCATGTTGGATTAGTTTGAAACTCATTGGGTAATAAATATCCATCTATTAATGGGTTTCCCAATTGCAAAAATTGGGTGAAATACCAGTAAATACTTCACAAGTACCACCAAAATGTTGATAATTTGCCTCATCTTGTAAATTAAATGTTTTCTATCATAAAATTAAAAATATATGTAATCTATCTGGTCCAACTGTCCAGTATCTATATCCAGGGGTTAATACCCAGAGCCCTTTAGAAGTGGTCTTCTAGGTATAGTTTTTAATATGAAAGTAGGAAATTTATAAAATGTATAGGAATAATCAGTAGCTATATCCATTTAAAATAAATAAATCGTATTTTGCTAGTTGACATTGCCCCAGCCTGACAAATGCCTAACTTCAAGAGGGCAAGCTCAGTGCTCAGCCCGAAAAAAGGTTTGTGTCCTAATCTATTTTGGAATTATTTAATTACAGCTTGCTCAGTTCTTCATCCAACTTTTATCCTAACTCTTGCTCCTGAGATCAGTTATGTAGGATGTGGAGCAGGGCTGGGTTGCTACCGGTTCTCCCTGGTTCTTGCGAATCAGTAGTGGAAATTTTGAGTAATTCGGAGAACTGGTAAATACCACCTCTGCCTGGCCTCGCCCCCAATCTATTCAATGCCTCCCAAGTCCCAGCTGATCGGCTAGAAGGAAAAAATCAGGGCTCACTTGACAAAGAAGGAAAAAAAAAAACAAGACACCGTAGCTTTAAATTGAGAAGCCAAGAAGCCTCCCAACTGATTGGCTGGAACCAATCCGTTCCTTGTAAACCGCTCGGTGGTGGTAGATTGGCAATTGAGGCCAAGCTGCCTGAAAGCGGTTTCCGATGCTCTCGGTGGTGGCAGAGTGTCAAAATACTGTTTAAACTCTTGCCGCGGTGCTTCAAAGGGCCACCATATAGCTGATCAGCGGTAAAAGGCAGTGTGGTGGTAGATCAGTGTGCTCCAAAAACAAATGGGTAGACCGGTATGCTCCAAAAACAAATGGGTAGACCATACGGCTCTACAAGCAGTTAAAAGCCTGGTAGACCAGTACCTCTGCTAAATCCTAAAGAATTGTCACAATCATCAAACCACGCCCACAAAATAAGCCAAGCCCACAGAACCGGTAGTAAAAAATTTTAAAACCCACCCCTGATGCGGAGGCTGACCAGAGGGTTTCTTGCATACAAAACCTAGCTGTTGCTGCTTTGTCAATTATATTTGCCTTGCAGTGATTCACTAAACTTCTCTAAAAAAAGTTTGTGGTCTGAACAAATGAAATATGTGTATTACACTTATACTGCAACTGAGCCACAATCCAAATGCCTTTAAGATCCTTCTTAAAATCTCCAGTTGAGAACCAATTTCGTGATGTTTAAGTTTGTTTAACTTGCAATCTGATCACTCTAATTGTAAACAAAAAGTGGAAAATTCTGAACTATTCAATATACAAGTTTATTCTGAACTATCTAATAAGAACATTGTGAGGAAGTGGCAACAGAAAGTATTTTTGTTTTGAGGAAAACATATGAGATTGTTGCTGACATTAAGAGGCGAGATGCAGAAGAGTAAAGCAAGTTAATGTCTTAATTGTTTCTAAATAAGGGATGTCCTGCCATTCACCTTGAAGTTACCTCAGGCAATTGCAGCAGCAACAACAGAGTCTGAACTTGAAGAGGCTGCTCAGCTGGGATTGAGTAAGTAAAAGCAGACAATGGTGGGAGGAAAGGGCAGAGTTAAATTGCAGCTGTGGCATCAGGAAGAAATGATTTAAATTTCTAGTTTCTAATGTGGCGGTAGTTTGCCCATAATGCATTCCTTGGTTTTGCATCTAATCTCCCTCAAATTTTTTTGCATTAATTTATTAAATTTCACTAATAAAAACAAACAATGGGAAATAGGAATGCTGCAAAGAAAACCATCAACCTCAAGTTGTATTTTCACTTAGACCAATACAGATATATTTTAGAGTATAACATTGTTGGTACAGTGCTTTGTTCTCCTTCCGAGTTAAGACTGTTTTATGATTGGCTGCATTTATTATGTCAACTATTTTGTGAGTATGCTTAAAATGCTCCCCAAGTTCTATATATCCCAATGGCCCCAAAATATTGGGTACTTCTGTTTTGAATATTTTCCTGCATATCACTTTTGTGATTCAACCCCCACACACATCAATTGCTTCTTGTCATACAGAAGAAACATTGGTATCAAGTGAGTATCTGCTTCTCTTCATGTGAGAAACATATTTAGAAAAAGGTAATTCAGATTAGGAAAATAGCATGCTGGGTAGGGAAGAATACAGAAATGAGTGGTGCAGAAGGGTTAAACTTTCTCTCCTAAGTCTGAAACTGTCATGTGGCCTGGAAGCATGTTTTAGCTATTTTTGACTGAAAAAAATGAGGTCTCTAAATATTAGTTAGAGTCATAGAAGCAGTCCCATAGAAGTTATGGAATTAATCCACAGCAGAATTTAAAGCCAAAGGTTCAGTTCTGGCACTGTGGCAAGCTAATTTTTAAAACACAATTTTTCTACTTCTGGAGTTATGGGACCCAATGTTTATAATTTTGATGATTTGTTATATTTGTATTCTGCCTGTGCTTCAAGTAGATTATATAGTTCCCTCCTTCTGCCTTACGAAGCAAAATGAACTTCACTTTCATATTAAAATTTGAACTTGGATACTTTCTCTACCGCCAGTTCTAGTCCTTCTTGCCGTTAGCCATGGTCTAGCTTAGCATACAGAAACCTAAAATAAGTATGCCACTCTAAACCTAATTATCTGGAGACATAAACCACAGTTTGGCATAATATTTGAATTAAGCCATGTTTGGCATAATGTCTCCATTAAGCCACTAAAAATTTTATCACAGAGGATCAGATTTGGAAAATGGCCTTTTTTAAAACTGCTGTTTGCATTGATGAAGGCAAAGGCAGCTTACTTCTTAGAAAGCCTGGCACACTGCATTCAAGGCAGTGTTCTGTCTGACAGAGAGGATTTCCAGAAGTACCTCTTCTTCCGTGCTTTTAGGAAATAACAAGAGAGATCATTAGAATTAATGTCAAGCAACACCAGCATATCTGAGTCACAATTAGAAAATATTTGGAACTAACTGATGGGGTGTAGTAGTGCAGAGTTATTCTTGAAATGCACTAAGCTTGTGTAGTAGGTAACCCTGGTAAACTGTATCTTGTACTTATGTATATTTCCTTTTTTCAACTCCAGGACCCAAAGCTTTCAAGCTGATCCTATAAAATCCCCCCCCCCCCGCTTTTAGAGCAAAACATTTTGAGTAGAACATTCTAAGCACTAGAGGCATAATATTTGCATTCTTTTGCTAACTAAATAATGACTTTCAGATTTTTGGAGCTCTCCAGCTAACAACAAACTGCAAAATTCTTCACCCCTCCAGAAGCCTCTGCCTTCAGACAGCATTTATAAAAGCTCCCAGCAGCTCTGCCTCATAAATGGAGTTCATTCTATAAGAACCAGAACGCCTTCAGAGCTGGAATGCAGCCAGACCAATGGAGCCTTGTGTTTTATTAATCCTCTCTTCTTGAAAGTGCACAGCCAAGATGTTGGTGGAAATCTGAAAAGATCAGGTCCAAAAGCACAAGATGTGAATGGCCCTGAGAGATCCTGTTCTCCCCCACCCAGGCCTCCCCCACCTTCTATTCATAGCCTTCTTGCACACCCTCAGCTGTCCAGGACTACAAACCAGGCCAGTCTGCCAGAAACTGTCAGTCACAGCAAACACTCCAACTTGGATGAGATACAGAAGAGGCCAACTCCTATCCCACCGCCTCGCCTGAAAAAAAAGGCTCTCTCTTTAGCACAGAGCAATGCGAAGAACTCAGCAGTAAATGAACCCAGCCGTAATTTGGTGGATGGCACAGAAACTGCCAGCATTCCAGGTGGAGCTCCGCCTCAGCAGAACTTGGAGAGCAAAAACAGCTTAGCTACACACCGTGAGTCACAAGTGCAGTGGAATGGAGGCAGGCAAAGACTAAGCAACATGAGTCTGTCCACATCCTCCTCTGATTCTCTGGATTTTGATCGGAGCATGCCGCTCTTTGCTTATGATGGGGATACCAACAGCAGCCTGGAAGAGTTCGAGGGGGAAAGCGACCAGGAGAGCATGGCACCACCCTTGAAGCCCAAGAAGAAAAGGAATGGTTCATTTGTGCTTCCCAAAATTGTCAAATCCCAGCTGAGGAAAATGAGTGGCGTCTTCAGTTCCTTCATGACCCCTGAGAAAAGGATGGTTAAGAAAATAGCAGAAATGTCTCGAGACAAGCGTACTTATTTTGGTTGCCTAGTTCAGGACTATATAAGCTTTCTACAGGAGAACAAGGAGTGTCATGTTTCCAGCACAGACATGCTTCAAACTATTCGGCAGTTCATGACCCAAGTAAAGAGCTATTTATCTCAGAGTTCTGAACTGGATCCTCCCATAGAATCTCTGATTCCGGAAGACCAAATAGGTAAGCAGCTGTGCGGCACCTTTCGCGAGCAAAAATATCCTGTTCCCTTTCCATCTGGCTCTTGTGAAGTGGCAGCTCCTTCTCTTGCTTGTCAACCACACTACTTTTGTTCAGTGCCTTTTCTTTACTATAAAATTTTCAGTGGAGTCTTACACAGCTATGTCAATGAAAAAAAAGTATGTTCTTTGCTCTCATGTGTGACATGAGGATGGGAATGGCAACAGAAACATGAATTTGTTATTCTTACTAAAATTGGGCTTCAATTTTCTTTCTGGAAAGGAATACAGTATTCCAGAACTCTAATGTTAAGAGAAATTTAATTGTAGAAATAAAGTAATGTATCAGGCATCATGATTGGGAGTAGCAGTTTTTAGTCATTTTGTAGGATTTATATATTGATACTTAAAATGTATGTAATCTGATGTTCTATTTTAAAATTTAGCTTATGAAAATGAAACAGTAGAAGGAACAGTACAATAAATAGAAGCATTTTTTCAAGAAACAAACCCTTAAATAGCATCAAACTCTAATGCCTTACAGTACAAAATGCAGTGCAGGGATAATAAAATCCTACAGGTTTTTTTAAAAAAACTCAAATCAGAACAAGTGAAGAACAGGTTCTTAAAGTAAAAAAAAAAAGCCTAAGAAAGGGAGGTGTTACTTCTCTCTGATTTTGTTTGCTTTGTCTTTATATAAGCATTTTATATATTTATGGAAAGATGTGTATAAATATCCAAGTTAATTTTTTAGTGTTGTTTTTATTCATTTTTGTAAGTATCAGTGGCATCCATTTTGCTTGAAAATGTCCCTCAAGGCAAAAATACTTTCCCTATAAGCTCATTTCATTGACTTGTTTTCCTTCCCCTTCTCATTGTTTCAGTGTGCTCAGAGTTTGTTGAAAAACTCTTTTGGAATAGTGGTTTCTGGGATGAAAATGTTGGCCTCCCTTAATTAAATAGCAATTTCCATATGTAGGAGTCAGTGTTGATTCAACACTATTGCCAATGCAATAACAGCCTGTGATTTAAAAAAAAATAGTGTCATAACTTTAAGTGAAATATTGTACTTTGTATCAAGATTTTGAAATATGCTTGTGCTTTGTTTGAATGTATAATTTGCATGCCTTGATGTGTGCTCCAAAGTTGAGAAAACAATCTTAGCCTTGGTGATCTGCTAAGTTACTACATTCTTCTTTTGTTAATGCCATTCTGTGTCTGTGTGTGTGAAAGGGAGGGGGGGGAGTGCATTTTAGCTGCATGTGCTTAGTTGAACAATTGATGACCCATGCTTAATTTTGCAGAAACGCAGTTTAAGCAAGCAAGAAAATTTGCTTTTGAACAATTTTGCTGCCTTCACCAATCTTGAGGTTTGCAAATAACCACAATAGAGCAGATGCATCAGATGTTGCTGATTTAGGCAAGAGCTATGTGGCAAATCAATTGAGTCATCTTAGGCAACAAAACAAGGCCAGCCTATTCCATAGACTAAATTCAGACTCTCAATGGCAAATACCATGTTTCCCCGAAAATAAGACCCAGTCTTATATTTTTTTGAACCCTGAAATAAGCGCTTGGCCTTATTGCCATGCGCTCAAAAGTCCAATTGGACTTATTATCAGGGGATGTCTTATTTTGGAAGAAACAGGGTATATAAAAAGAGAGAGGGAAAACAAATATTACAACTAGTTAAATAGTGATTTTTTTTTCAAATTTTCTTACTTATTGTTACTTAATTTCTCTACATTTATGTCTCCAGATGAGGCTTACTTCAAATAAGCTTTATTCTCAGTTCTGTAGGAAGAATTTAGGATAACAGTTTCTGATCAGAGGCCTGTGGTCTCAGTGCTTACAGAAGGAATGAAGTATACCAGTGAAGTAATAGTTTGGTTCATGATGTGATTTGACAAGTTCTGTGTGCACATGTTCACTGCCTGATCCAACATACTATTTCCAAGAATTCCAAGAAATATTTCCATGCCAGATATTTCCAGGAAAGTCACAAACAGAACAGTCTTGGCATGCAATTTATTTTGCTTTTAACCACTGAATTTAAAGATACATCCACATGAACTTGGAAATGCCTTTTAGGAAGCATAGAAAGTAATCCGTGGCAGGTTTCATAGAATGAAAAATTTGTCATTGCAATATTGCATAGCGATGTATTAAATGTGTTATATGGATTGTGCAAAAGGGCAACTTTCTTTCACTTCTCACAGTCATATAGTGTTATTCCTCCTCCTTTGCTTTGATTCTTGTTTTTATAAGGAAAGGGGGGAATGTCTCTGTTTTACAAAGATGTTACAAAGTCAGATTACCGAAGCTACCAAGTTAATGACTCTGGAGTATTTCCAGCATGCTAGATCAGATATGGACCACCTATGTGGCTCCCAATGTTAAAGAAAACAATTTTCAGTATCTCTCTTCACTCCCTACGACGGCTTAAAGTTATGAGAGCAAATGCTGAATAATATCAAGATGGCCATGTGGTGAGTTCAGGGAATTACTTTGAACTGCTACTCTTGCTGTGCAATCATTCAGTTGCTTCCAAACCTTGGTGATACAGCGGACATAATTCATCCAGATTCGTCTATCAGTAACTACATCTTTGAGTTTTTTTAACCTCATGTTTATATCATTTTGCCTTCTTCTCCTAGGGCCTAGGACCTAGGCCCATTTTGAATGCCTTCAGTATTTCCAAGCAGCAGGGGCTTCTCCAGTGACTTGTCATTATGTTCAAAACATTTAACATGCTCTTTTCATCAGCACCACTCTAGACAACCTCTTTGTTGCTTCAACTCTCAGAGTTTCTCACTGAGCAAAGAAATTTCTCTGGTTCAACAAACAATGAGAGGCTACTCAAGTACAATCCCTAGCCCATGCTATAGCCATTTCCCAATTCCAGCAGGCAACCAAATCTTCAGCAGAGTTGCCTCCAGGATTTTAGGAGAAACCCTAAGCACCCTCTGGAAATTGAGGAGATCTCTTACATGCTTCAGACAGATTGATCAAACAAACAAACAGATACCTTGCTCCTGGCAAGAGAAGAGGCTCTGATAAGCTCCAATAGCAGGCTGAGAATGCTAACTGTGGCACCCTCAGATCACATTACATTTTCTCCAAGACAAAAACAATGCCGGATTGGGCTTATTTTCTATTATCCCAGAAGGCAAAGATCAGAATAGGTCTTGCATCAAAACTACTTGGGAAGTAGGTCAAGCTCATCAGGAGGAACTTCCTGTCTGGCAAGTTGTCAGTCAGTAGTAGAACAGACTGCTATATAAAATGCTGAGTTCCCTTTTACAGGTAGTTTTCAAGTTAGGACCGCAATTGGGACCTGAATCCCCATGGTAATTTGTTGTGGTGATAAAGAAAGTCATTATGTTACCAGGCCTGATTATATGACCATTCTTACTGAGGTCATTAAATCAGGCAGTTGTTAAGCAAATCCAACTTTCTCAGTTGACATTGTTTGCTGGAAACCAGTTGGAAAGCTTGCAAATTTTAATTACATGACTGTAGGATGCTACAACCAGTTGTAAATACAAGTCAGTTGCCAAGTGTCTGAATTGTGATCATGTGATCAATAGTTGTAAGTGTGAGGACAAGTTGTAAATCACTTTTTCTGAGGCCATTATAACTTTGAACTGTCATTAAATGAATAATTGTAAGTTAAGGGCTACTGTACTTGTACTAGAAGTTTTCAAATTTAGGGTGGATGGTCATCTGTCAGAGATGTTCAACTGAATCCTGCAGTAAACTGTAGGACTAAAAGATCTCTAAGGTACCTTCCAATACTACAGTTGCTTTTCTATTACCACTTAAACTATTGAAGCAGTTACTTATTAAATTTCCTAACCAATTCATTGTTGAAATTGGTGGGGGTCACTTTAGAATTAGGTTCTGTGATGCTCCATGGAGTGTTCGCCCTATCGAAACCATCTCAGTTACTACATAGCAAGAGTGAAAGCCGGATATCACCACTGATGCTTTATTTTTAATTTATTAAACTATAGTGATATATTATGAATTGTAAGATTAAATTTGAATAAATAAATAAAGTGAAACGAGAGGTTCTTTTAGGACAAAAGTTTGCACAAATATTTGTTTTCATTAGCATGTTGTGCCTCAAAAATTGCAAAAGAGTGTTTTTCTACAGGAAGCAGATGGACATTCCAGAAGTCAAAGGAAAGCTAATCATACTATTTAAATACTTCCTCTTTGGAGTGGCTAATTGCCTGAGGAGAGGCTTAAAGTAACTCTAGTTAATTAAGAATTGCCCATGTGATAAAACACAAAAGAATTGTATGGTGATTAAAAAATAATGTTTGTAACTACAGTCCTAAACATAATCTCTGGAAAATGCAATATTGTACTTGTTCATGCTCAGACTATGTCTATAAACAACTTTATCAATTCAAACCAGATTTGGATAATCTTTTAAACCAGAGATCATCATTGAGAAACACATGAGATTTCATGTAGAGCAAATTGAAGTGCAGGGAAAAACGGTTTTGATACTTTCCCCTAAAATCAGATTAATACAGTTAAAAAAAGAATAACTGCAAGACTCAGTTTTGCTAGTCATTGGCAACATTACTGTTGAATGAGAGCTGTTATCTGCTGGAAGTTGGGGCATCTTTTCTTTAATCTGTTTGGATATGTATCATTAAGTTCAAATGGCTCATTTGTTAAATATCCTAGTTTCATTTCTTGTAACTCTTTCTGAATTTGGCTCTTCAGAAAACCTCTCTGCAAGAAGCTGATTCAAGACATGATTGTGTGCCTGGCAAATAATGGAAGTTAATGGAGTTATTTAAAGTACTTCTCAGTTTCCAGGACTTAGTCATTTAATGATTCAACCACCTCTTTAGCTGATACCCTGCTTTTAAAGAGATGAGAAAATAACTGTTACGTGACAGTACTGAGGGTCCCACAGCAACCCTTAAATGTTTTGCTTATCTAATTTTTCCAGAAATTTATACCTACCTACCTTCCTTCCTTCCTTCCTTCCTTCCTTCCTTCCTTCCTTCCTTCCTTCCTTCCTTCCTTCGGTTTATTTCTCTTACTGCATTTTTCAACCAAAATTTGTCCCAAAGACATTCAACCAAAATTTGCAACTGAGTTTTCATTGGAGTCGTTTTAGAAAATTTTCTTCAGAATAATTTAACTCCTCATCAATGTTTGTTTAGTTAATTTCCTCATGGATTTTTTTCTTTTCAAGAGGAGCACCAGAGTGGATTTTTGGGGGGACAGTTATGTGTGCATGTGTTTTAGATTCATAATGGCGTGTCACTATCATTAGTTGTTTAAGACAAATTCTTGAGCAACCTATAATGATTAATTGGATGAACAGGAAAAGAATTATTTTTAGAATGAAACTTACAAAAATTGTAGTGTGGCTCATAAAACAACTTCACATGTCCCCATTTTACATAACTGCCTTCAGACACTAGTGAAATGCTAGTCCTATCCACCAAGGAACCACCCCACTTCTCCCCCAGCCCCTTCCATGTATCATCTGCCAAGTAACTTTTTGTAAAATTACAAAAAATTCTACAAAAAAGGTTTTCCCTCAAAGTACTCATTTAAACTGAATTGATAAGCATCATTGTTGTTGCCGCATCTCTGCTCTTCATATTGTACTGAGTGGATTAGGACACAGATCGCAACTTGCTAAAGGAAAATCAGAAAAGATAACTCTGCATTGGGATGAAGTGTCAGGAATTGTGAAAAAATAATATTCAGAGGGAGTGAAGCTATAGGCAACTGATAAAAGTTCTCCTTTTTGGTTAGTGCCAAGGTATACAAATATTCATTCAAGGTTACAAATATTGACTGTCTGTATACAGAATACATAGTGTCTCTGGAAAACAGTGTTGCAGTTTATTCAGAGATTCCAACTAGTTGGGAACCTTCTACATAGAGGTGTGGGAGGAAAGGATGGATAGTCTGTCAAAATAAAAGATGTTTACACCATTTCCTCCTCTTCAGGAAAAAAAATCAATGTTGATGCTTGTGTGGGTGTGTGGCAGTGACTGTGTTGCTGATTGGCTTTGTCTTTCAATGTAGAGAGAGAGGCCAAGCTTTTTTTCAGTCTAACACAGCCCCCAGATTTGCAGCTTGTGTATCATATTCTCAGCTGTAGTTTCCTGCATTATCACCAATGTTCTTCTCCACTCCCTGAAATATAAGTTTATTTTATTAAGAATTTTTTATAACAAAACTTCATATTTATAATTGATGTTTATTTTTTCTCCACTACCACTTTCAGCTTTTCAAGTGGTTACTTTTTTAAAAAATATGCTAGTGGTTTTATGCATAATTATCCATTACTCTGAAAATAATCACCATAGGTCAATTACAAAAGGCTACTTTACTCAGGACAGCTTATATCCTGTGACAATATCTTTAACATCATCAAACATCAACATCTGCTTATGCCAGGTCCTTGGAAAGGACTCGATAGGTGAATAAAAATGCCAAATCCAGTCTAAACATCTGACTGACTGTGCAACAATATGGATTAAAAATGCCAAATTAAGTCTTGTAGAAAGTTAGCACCCACCCCCCTCCTAAAAGAATGAAATACTTTAGAAAATATTAAAAAGGGAAAATATTATATTTCCCTGAATGAGAAAAGGAGAAACATGCTCTTGGAAACATGCTCTTGGAAAGCAGGCCCCACCTTTGTTAATAGCCCCAGAAAGACTGGGCCATCTTATCTACAAGACAAAAGGCCTTCAGCTCCAGGGTGATAGCACTAGCCCTCACTCAAGAGCCAAATAATAATAATAATAATAATAATAATAATAATAATAATTTTATTTATATACCGCCCTTCTCCCGAAGGACTCA
>JANHZT010009060.1:149293-167959 GCA_032468215.1 Stegonotus admiraltiensis | reverse complement strand
CCGCCAGCGCCGCCGCAACCATCACCACTGACGCCAGAGCCCTCGCCGCCGCCGCCGCAGCCACCGCTGACACCCAGGTGTCCCCATCCACCCGAGGCCTCCAGGTTCCTCGGGTTTCCGATGAGGCCCTCATGCCATCAGCGCCGCTGCCGCCGCCGCACCGCCGCCACCGCCGTCCATGGAGTGCCGCCGCGCCGCCGCTGAAGCCGGCCGCCGCCCAGCTGATGAAGATCTCCTCCGACCCCCAGCTGATCAGAGCTTCCAATAGGATACATTTCTTGCACAGGAACAGGAAGCTCTAGGGGAAGGCCCAAGAGAGGGTATAAATCTCTCTCCATTCCATGTGTTCAACTGCACCACAACCATGTGCTTAATGGTTCTGCTCCATTAAACCATTCTTCCAAGCAGCTCCATGTTTCCAGTGTCTTTCTCCGCACTTGGAACTGAACCCAGATGCACATTTCTTCTGATAGTCTAAACATCTGGCTGACTGCATTATGCAACCAACTATAATAATAACAAATGTATTGGCTGCTCAACTGTCAGTGACTTTAGGATATTTTCTGTGTGTGAAGAGAGCAAGAAATTAATGGAGATATAATGTAGCAATTAATGTTAAGGATATGATTTAAATTAGGTGTTTTCAAAAATGAATGTATTTCCTGGAGCCCAAAATAAGGACCAGTCATTTATGGTGTATTTAGTTTTCTAGTTGAATATTATGTTATGACAAGCAAAATCAAAGGGCAGAATTAATCAGTTGGATTGATACATAGGTGGTCAGGCAATATCTCTTAACTCCAAATGAATGTGACTCTTGAGTCCCTAGGGTTTAAATCTTGTGTCCAATATGTCCTCATTCAGCCCGGATATCTGAATGAGGTTAAATGTCCCTAGCTTCAGAAAGGGAAAAAGAAGGAGGATTTGGGAAATCATAGAGCAGTTCAAACCCAGGAATGTTTTAAAGAAAATCCTGAAGAGATTAGTCTGTAAACATTTTGAAAACAATGTAGTAGTGAAGAACTAGTAGCAGTGAAGTGCGTGAAGGACAAGTCTTGCTAAACTAATGTTAGTATATTTTTAGACTGGTACAAATATAATATCTCTTACTTTCAATAAAGCAAATACTCCATAGTATTCTGATTTAGCAAGGTTGTTAAATGTGGCCTGAATGGCTTGACAATTAAGTGGATGACTACCTGGCTTAAAGGTAATTTTCAGAAAATGCTCAGTAGTGATTCCTCATTAAATCTGGAGAGAGGTATTGAGTGGATTGTCACAAGGTTCATTCTTGGGATCTGTACTCATCAGCATTTTTATTAATAAGTTAGATGAAGGGATGGAGGAAGTGCTGATCAAATTTGCAGATAACACAAAGGTAGAGTACACAAATGATCCTGAGAAACCACATAATTTTATGGTAAAGTAATTAAGAATTTCTCACAAGCTTGCAAGACAAGGTTGACAAAATATATTAAGTCTGGATTGTTGTACTTATAGAACTTTAATATCATGCTTCAGATGCAGAAGTTTCCCAATAATTATATATTTTGCTGAAGATTTAAATCTTTATATATTATTAAGTCAGCCAGGAAATTTTTTTCTTCCAAATAGAAGTAGTTTTGTCTTGTCTCGAAAAGCGAAAATGGTACATAAAACAGGAGTATGATTTCTCTTTTGAGAGCTTCATTCTGAATCAACTCCAAGTTGTACGAAAATATTCAGATTCATTAAACTTCTATAGTTCTGGGATTCAGGAAAATCTGTTCATTTTATGACAAATTTATGAACAAGTTTTTATTTTACAGTTTTATCTTTCCTATTAACATGAATAAAGATGACAATGGCCATTGTTTCTTGTTGGAAAGCAGCTGGTAGAGTGTTTTTAACATTAAAATTGTTTTAAAAATTTAATGAAATGGTTTTCCTGGGTGAAGAAATTACTTTTTTTTAATGGGGAAACAAAAATCGGCTTCTTTGCCAGGTAATGTTCTTAGATTGTTTGTCTTTTTTTAGATGTGGTATTAGAGAAGGCCATGCATAAATGCATCTTGAAACCCCTCAAGGACCATGTTGAGATGATGTTGAAAGAATTCCATATAGCTGATGGCTCATGGAAGCAGTTGAAAGAGAATCTTCAACTTGTGCGGCAGCGAAACCCTCAGGAGCTGGGTGTTTTCGTCCCAACACCAGATTTCGTAGATGTTGAAAAGATTAAAGTCAAATTCATGGCAATGCAGAAAATGTACTCTCCTGAAAAAAAGGTTATGTTGCTACTAAGAGTGTGTAAACTGATTTACACTGTGATGGAAAATAATTCAGGTAAATGTTAGATTTGGCCAAAGAGTTTTAAGTTATTCAGAGATGTTTCTGTAAAATGAGAACCATTTCATCTGCCAAGGAAAAAAAAACGTTTTATTTATTTCTGATGTATTGTAATATCATACACTGCTGTAGTATTTTTGACAGTCTAAATCTTGGCTCCAGATGAGGTAAGGCGATGTATTTTTTTCCAAATCTTGGTGCAATTCAGACTGTATCAGATTTCTATATGAATAGGACTAGATATGTTGAATATGTTGTGGGGGGGAAATAACAATTTTAGTTGTCATTAACCATGTTTCAGATTTCCTTTTGTGAATACTTTATAGAGGTAATTATAAAGATGCTTATTGGTCTGAATTTAAATGGTGTGTCACTGTTGTATGAAAAAGGCTCTTCATATTGGTGACAACTCACATTGCTTTTAAGCACCAAAATAATTTTTTGAGAGTCAAAATAAATAAAATAAACATATGGAATATTCTGTGCTTCTTTGGAAATTGCAGTTATACTCCCACCTCCTATTCACTGCTGGAAAAGGCATTCATTCAATAAACACCATTGAATTGCTGCTGTTGTGTTACTATATTTGAAGACTGTTACAAAGTGCTTAATGCAAAAGTCAACTATTTTTATACTGGATGATTAATAATAGCTTAGATTCTCTGGTATCTCCATATGTGATATAAGATTTCCATCTTAGCAGATGAGTCCCAAACTGACCACTTTGCTCAATGTAAACAATAATCTTCCAGTCCTGATAATGCAAGAACAATGTTGTGGAGTTCAATTGTTTGAAAACTTTTGAGGACATTTACTAACATGGATGGATGAATGAAATTCTTTTATATAAAAAATGTGGTTTTTTTTTAATCAAATGGTTCCAGATATACTATTCCTCTTTTACCAGTCAAAAAATCCTAAGTAAAAAAAAATGCTGTTGCTATCAGCATTAAAATCATGAATTGATGATTTTGAAATCTACTTTCGTACATCTCAAATAACATGAAGATGTACAATGAGCCAACTTCTGAAATTAGTTAATAGAAGGTTATGAAGCTAATCAGGAGCCTTACAGTATTAAGTTGTCAAATTTGCATGGACTATTGCACAAGTTCATTCATGAAATGTTTCAATATGTGAACAAGAGATAATTTGCTTAAATTTTTTAGCTATTTGTTCTGTATTACATCCTGCTTCCATTCCTTAAGGAACTCTTTTGAGACACGGCTATTGAGAGCATCTAAATGATATCAGAATAAATTCATCCTCTATAAGCAAAGTTAAGGCTGAATCCAAAAGCTCCATGAGTTCCTATAAACCTCAGGCTATATTCAGTGACAATATTATAGGTATCTGATGTTTGTCATGGATAAAAATGAAAGTAGAGAGCACAGCTTTTACAAATGGAGAACAGCAAAAAGATCTGGCAATTAATTCTGCTATTGTTTGTGTTCTGCCTCTCTACATTTCCTATTCTTTCCCTAGGGAGAATGTATGGGGCTGATGACTTTTTGCCAGTGCTGACCTATGTTGTGGCTCAGTGTGACATGCTGGAGTTAGATGCTGAAATTGAGTACATGATGGAACTGCTGGACCCATCCTTGCTGCATGGAGAAGGTAATGTCCTTGAAACTTTTAAGGATGATGACTTTTCTCCCAGGAATGTGATTTCTGATAGTATGTCTGACTAGGGAAGCTTGAAAAGTATGCCAAGGCTTCTAACTTGTTACCAACTGCTTATCAAAAAAAGCCCTACAAAACAAAACAAAGAGATAACCAAACCAAATGAAATTAAAAGTATTTTTCCCAGTTGCTATGAGATGTAAAAGGAGGGCATTTTTTAATGAATGAAGTGTGTGTCTATGTGTCTGTATGTGTATACTTGGAAACTGGAAAGTCTCTTAGCCTGTTAATTTAGATTATAATAGCTACAGTGTGTTAACATGTATTGCTTGAACAAAAACTTTGATTCAATGTGACTATCCTCACAACAAAACAAACAAGCCATGGTATATCTCTTGTGATATCCAGTTGTGTTTCTGAAAGTCTCTCTTACTGCGTTCTACTAATATGGAAAAGGGGTTTTTCATATTTATGTTTTTGAGTGTCAATTAAAAATTATCCTTCTGCATTATAGAAGTGGATTACTTCAGATTTGTATTTGCATTTTGAGAGCCAGGAAAGCCTACAATGTAGTCTGGCTACCAGCAGTTGCCATGGTTAGATGGCATAGACCAGGGGTGTCAAACTCAATTTCATTTTGTGTGTGTGTGTGTGTGTGTGGCCAGGGGTGTGTTCAGGGTGGGTGTGGCCAGCTTGACCACTCATCAAGGTTCCATTTTTGGCCGCGACGGCCACCTGCAGCCCTTTGCCAGTGAAAACAGAGTTCAGGGAGTCCGCCTTGGCCTGTCTGGCTCTGTTTTCATTGGCAGGAGGCTGTCATGGGTGAAAACGGAGCCCGAGCAGCTCACGTGCAGCCTCCCTGAACTCCATTTTCATTGGCAAAGGGCTGCAGGAGTCTGTTGCAGCCTAAAACGGAGCTAGGCGCGTGGCCCTCCTGAGCTCCGTTTTCGCTGACAGAGGCACCATGGGCCAATCCTTCACTGTTTCCAGTGCTAGCCCGCGGGCCAGATCTAAGCACCCCACGGGCTTTGAGTTTGACAACCCTGGAGTTTTGACATTGGTCAAAAGCAATGTCCACTAGGACCTGTCTTTCACTAATCAAAAGTTTGCATTAGAAACCTCAGGCTTGTTCAACAGAGATAACCCTGAAAGTTTCATACTCAAGCAGGAGTGATATTAAAAGGCATTCATTAAGGAAGTATTCCTTGTTATTCTTTTTTTCTCAATTCCAGTATTCTTTATTTTTTCAAGACTTCTATTTATTAATAGGGCTTATATGGCCACCTATTGCATAAATGACCCTAGATAGCTCTCAACAATCTATAAAATATAATTTAAAACATACCTTCTCCCCCTCCCTCCCTGCCCCCAGAGCTAGACCAAACCTCCTCACAACTCAAGCCCCCATTCTATGCCAATGCTTGGGGAAAAGCTAGGTCCTCCTAGATCTCCCAAAGTCTAAAAAAGTAGGGGTACCACTGATTTCTGGTGGGAGACTGTTCCAAAGGCCTGGGGCAGCTACTGAGAAGGTATGCCTCCAAGGTCCCATCAAATTGCAACTTTGAAATGGGGAATTGGAACATACTCACCCTATCTAATCTAGTGGGATGAGCAGATATCCTTGGGAGAGGTAGTCCCACAAGTAATGTGAGCCAATTTTTCATATCCCATGCAGAGATTCTTTGTACCCTTCCCAATGCATGTTGACTCCAGGCAGAACACACAAATGTCCTAAATTATGCCTCCCCAACAATGTGCTGCATTCATGTTCTTGCAGCCCTGCCACAGGCATTATTGTATTCCCTGAGTGGATTTTTGCATATTAGCACAACTGGCCCTGTGCAGAGATTTTTCTCCCATCCTGCATGCAGATTCTATTGATTTAATACTTGATTTGGAGTTCCCTGATCTCAGGTAAAGATACAGCTGCTTTAAAGGGAAAAGGAGGACTGAGAGAAATGGCAGAGAGAGGTTTCTAATTTAGGATGATCTCATTCATAGCTGGATCTTTGAATCAGTGCATTGCATTAGTGTCATGCAATCGTGAGGCAATTAGGTACTTCTTTTATTGCGTTTTCAGCTTTTTGTATATTACCCTTAGATATATAGGTCAATGATTTTGTCAGAAAAAGCATATTGTAAGAAAGAAACATGAGTAGTATCTCTCTCCAGTCTGTATTAATATAGCCAAAACCGCATTTGTCTTAGCATGTGCATAACCTCTGGAGAAAAACATATAAATGTGTCTATTCCCTATAAGTATCTGTTGATTCTTCTATTGGGAGTAAGTAGCATTCAAAGTGATTGCAAGCATTTTCAGAAGATATTTGCATTTTAAATAGGGCTTAGAGTATGTCTTTCATTCTAAAGAACTATTTCTTTAGATTTCTACACTTTCAGTGATTTGATCCAGCATGAGTCTGGAACAGAGAAAAACATTCCAGAGACTCTTTCCCTCCAGTCCCAAGACAGATGAAAACAAAAGAATACTGAAGCAGTTAAATCTGGACCAGAAACTTCCCTTTCCAAGAGAAAACAAAAACAACTTCAACTCAGCTGCTTGCCAAGAAGCTGGATGCTGATATTTGCTAGGCCACCAAAGAACATCAGGCTTTCTCTTTCCCAAAACTTTGGTGACTGAGGAGAGGCGGGCATAATTCCCTTTCTGGTGAAAGAGCATCAGCTTAGAGGAGCTGAGAGAAATGTCCCAAAACTCCAGTCACTTGATAATTCCTGAGGATATTCCCCACCTTCAGCTGGACATAAATGTATGTGTGATTGCATACAATAGCACATATATGCACATGGATATAGTACCTTTGCACACATACATCCTCTCTCTCTCTCTTCCACAGATTGTTATGTTTTGTTCCCATGGACAATTGATTTGTAGTGATTTTTAACCTTTTTCATTAGAAAGAAAAGACTGAATCATCTCCTTTACTCCTCCCCTTTTTCTTTTTGGCTTTGAATCAGTCTTTAAAAAATTCTACTGCCTTAGAGAAATCCATTCAGTTTTCTAGACAGCAGTTTGAGAAGTGCTGTTGCCTTCTTCCTAGAGCTTAGAGGGAGTGACTGTCCCAAAGTTACCTAGCTACCTTTCATGCTGAAGAGCTCAGGTTCCACCATTCCTAGTCCAGCATCTTAATCACTAGATCAATCTGATTTTACTCCTAGTGAAATTGAAACTGATCAAGTGAAAAGCAAGTTCCCACCACACTCTGCCAGAGACTTTATGTGGGTCATAGATTCTCAATTTACCCATCCCTGCTTTTAGGTGATAATGTAAAGCTTCTGATTTACCTGTTATATTTGTGCATGGCTAACAATAGATGAAGATAGAAACTAAAGGAACAGAAAAGTTGTAATACGTCATTGGCATAACTATTTTGAAGCTTCCTTTTTGCTGTATAAGCATTTCTGCTGCAGAACTTCTCTCCTTTGTAGAATATTCTCAAGACGTAAACATGTACCTTCAGTATTCATGACATTTCAACCAGATCTCTTGAACCTCACTAGGGTTTAAATGAATAATGTACTATTATTTTTACAGTGCTGTGCTATAAAGGAAAACATGATAGTTAAAGACTTGACCTCCTCACTAAGAATCCCTAACAAGTTTCTGAGAAATCTAAGGACTCTGACAGGTTTCCAAATAACTGCCAAACTATTTTGAGTTTCTTCCAAATTAATATTTCATGGAAATTATGGATATGGTTTTGATTTATTCCTTCACATATAACCAACTCATTAAATTATTTCTCTCCCTGTAATTTCCACAGGAGGCTACTATTTGACAAGTGCCTATGGAGCGCTGTCCTTAATTAAGAATTTCCAAGAAGAACAAGCAGCCAGACTGTTGTGTTCAGAGGCCAGAAATACTCTCAGGCAGTGGCATAAGCGGAGAACAACAAACAGAACGATCCCATCTGTTGATGATTTTCAGGTATCGTTTATGTTTTCCAGAAAGTGATTTTTCTGTTTTGTACAAGATAGAAGACTGGTGTTATAGAGTGCATAGCACCGTACAGATGATTTCCCCTGGCTGATGTTAGTTAAGCAACCCTTCCTTTGAAAAAGTCAAATGCAATGTATCAGTTGCATTCAGAATTATAAATCAGAAAGATTTCACTCAATTAACAAAAAACATACAGGAGATCTATGGTGAAATCCAAAATTTTTTACTACTGGTTCTGTGGGCGTGGCTTGGTGGGCATGGCAGGGGAAGGATTCTGCAAAATCTCCATTCCCATCTTACTCCAGGGGAAGGATACTGCAAAATCCCCATTCCCTCCCCACTCCTGGAGGAAGGATATTGCAAAAACTCCATTCCCACCCCACTCTGGGGCCAGCCAGATGTGGTATTTGCTGGTTCTCTGAACTACTCAATATTTCCACTACCGGTTCTCCAGAACCTGTCAGAACCTGCTGGATTTCACCCCTGCAGGAGATGCATGTGGTCTTTTCCTAAGTCTTGGCCTAATGACTGCAACTAGGACTACCAAAACTGCCATTACTAAGTAGTGAGATCATATGATATTTCTCTTATTGACCGCAATGCTCAGTGATGGAAATTTCAGCCCCAGTTAGGGCTGTTAAGTGAGGATTACCTGTATTACAAGGACAAATTGTATTCCAGCATGCATACTTTGCATTTCTTTCCTCCCTTCTTTATCAACTCCTTCCTTCCTCCTTTTTTTCTCTGAACCCATTATATGTTCCCTCAGAGTCTTTGCAATACCCATTTGCATATTAATATTATGCAACACCACTCTGAATAATACCTTCCTATTTTGAGTATGATAATGATGATGATAATGATTCCTTTATTTGTACTGGTGCAAAATGCAACTTTGAATGCTTTGCTACCGATTGTACATTTTAATTTTTTCAATATATTTTCCCCCTCCCCAGAACTACCTACGAGTTGCATTCCAGGAAATCAACAGTGGCTGCACAGGAAAAACATTGCTAGTGAGGCCATATATTACTACAGAAGATGTGTGTCAGCTCTGTGCTGAGAAGTTTAAAGTGGATAATCCTGAGAACTTTAGCCTGTTTCTTTTTATTGATGACACTTGGCAGCAACTGACAGAAGATACCTATCCCCAAAAAATCAAAGCTGAACTGCACAGTCGGCCACAGCCTCAGGTCTTCCATTTTGTGTATAAACGCATCAACAGTGATCCTTATGGGGCAATATTCCAGAATGACAACAGTGACCAAAATACATAAAGCTAATTATTTTAATTGTTATGTAAACTGACTGGGAGTTGAAATTAAATGATCCATATTCCCTAAACCCTACTGATCAGTAAAAGTATGAATTATGAATTACCATCAGTGATCATACATAATCTACAAAAAAAATACTGTGATCCAGCTTTACGGGCACTTTGAAAGCAAAACATAGCATCCACCAATTGTAATCTGGCATGGTGGCTTCTCAGATGTTCTGCAGTGCCATCATCTGCAGTGGGTTTTATTCATATCTTTATTTTATGCATTATTTTCAATTCCATATGCAGTGGATCCAACTTCTTTTAAACTAACTGTTAGGTTGACCATTTAATCAGTGTATAAATGCATTATTTTCCGATGCGGAGCATCAGTAAAAATATGGATAACGACCTTTTTTTAAATAGTTGCTTTATAATTATTTTATTGAAAGCAACTTTTTATATATATTTCAAGAAATTTTATAGCAGTTGCAGGTAAACTGTTATGTTTGTAAAGTATTTTTTTAATAATAAAATATTCTATAATTATGCATGTGATTTTAACACAAAATAGAAAATAAATCTCTTGCTGGTTTTAGAGTAAGTGATGTTTTTTTATTTAATTATGTATTAATATCTAGCTTTCTAAAATGTCAAACCATATTTTTAAAAATGACTTTGTAAGCAGCTTATTTTCAAAATTGGTTATTCAGACTTCAGTTATAAGAAGATGGTTATGTCCGACAGTCATGTTTTTGGAAAAGATGGATATATCAATTAGGTTTGGTAGAAAGAGTAGGTTTGGTTTAAGAATCACATATATTAGGGAAGAAGAATATTGAAGAAACTACTTGGATAAGCATTGAAACATTTCAAACAAACAAAAAAAGACGTCCATTTGCCATGACTCAACTTCTAGGCATATAGTAGAGAAATGTTGAGAATCAGTACAGGTTTTTTTGTCTTTATTTATTTTCTTTTTCTCCCAAGTAGTTCAATGCATATTTGCAGAACTGTGATTTGGTTTCCAGGAGGACATTCTGTCACTACATCAAACATAATATTGTGAAACTATATCTGGTCTGACGTATAAGATTTCTTCTAAAACATGAAGAAATTCGTGAACTAATCATTTTTTATTTTTAAAACAGTATAGCTGTAGAAATACTGCTTAGACATCTGTTGTGTTAAAGACAGCAGGAAATTGAGTTGATCAGTTAAAGGTTTTGCCAAAATTCAGAAGTACAAACACTATTAAAATTGTAAATTTTGCTTTCAGTAAGAATTTTGATAGAAACTATACTTTTCTACTTAAAAATATCAGAGCTAAGAATTTGCATTAATCTGCATATTCAGCAGATTTGCCAAGATGACAGAACAGTAAACACTCTTTCACCTTACATTTGTGTATGTCATCTGTTTTTAAAACATTTCTTTAAGATCCCAAACTACATGCAAGTGAAATTCTATTCTGTCCATTCATAACTAGCAAGGTTCCACACACACCCCAGCATAGGCGATACCAACTGTGGTGTAAAAGATATGGGGGAACAACTTCGTCCCTGCAGCAATTAAATTGTTCAAGGCTAAAGTTCTTGGCATGAGGCTGTATGATGTGTAGTATTTACAAAATGTTCTTATTTGTTGAATGAATACCAAAAAAAATTCTTAAAATCAATAGCATATACCCAGCTCACAAGGTTGTTGTTATGGGGAAAATAGGAGAAGGAAGGAGTATTATGAATGTTTAGCGCCTTACTTATAAATATAAAGGGATAAAAAATTTAATCACAAAATAAAAATAAATATCCCTTACCCAAATTCTCATTTCATTTGTTAACAAAAAGATTGAACTGTTAAAGTTTGAAACTGAATGTATCACAATAATTGTCAGAAAAAAACTTCTGAAGTGTGAAATTATGACTTCTTCAGGAAGCAAAGAATCACAGAGATTAAACAGTTGGCATTCAGTGATAGGAGAAAAGTTTCAAATAAGAGATAATAGTAAGATATAAACATGGACAGGATTTTGAATCACTTTCTTTAAAAAAAGTGATGCCTCCTTTTCTACGTAAAAAGAGAAAACAACTTTCTGCATTTGGAAGAGAAATTCTCCTAACTAGACAATATGAGCAATTTAATATTTAAATGCATGTCAAAACAATGACATTAAAACTCTTTTAAGTGTGACAATCCAGCACTTACATAATAAATAACTGAAAATGCTGGATTATATATCCCCATTTGTAAAAAAAAAAGACTTCCATTATTCTATCTAACTAGACAAGTAGAATGCCTTGCAAATTTCTGAGGAATTATTACACTATTTTAATATACTGGGGCTATCAAAAATAGCTGACCTATATATATTAGTATGTTCCGTTGCACAAGATGTTTATGTCGATTTGCTGCGTAATTGTTGATTCAATGTATTTTTGTTTAATTTAGTATATGATAAAACAAACCTTCTCTACATGGTAAGGCAATAATACATGGGCAGCATAAATCCAGATAACCGCTGGATAGCAACAGAGACACAGAACATTCTTCCTCTTTGCTGCCACTGATTGCCACCTGGATTTTTCTCACCCAGTCTAACATTGTAAGTGTATTTTTGTCAATATGTCAAAATGCATAGGATTATGCTGCAAATAAAGCTATTGATGAAACTGCTTCCAACTAAACAAGCTTATTATACTTGTTTCAAGCTATGTTAAGTTTTTCAATAAGCAGTATTTTGTTCATATATAATGATAAAAGCACCTTTAATATACAGTAACTCAAGGACACAGTATTGACATTGGCACTAAAAGAAATATTTTCTCATAAAGCAATAGTTTTGAAAAAAATTCAACTCCACTCCATCAATTGGTAAAGCAGAAAGATAACTTTGCAAGTTCAGAGACAGAAGATTGATACTCTTTTTTTTCCTAACAAATACCATTTTGGGGTATACAAGAGAAACAGAATACTTATCTTTTTAGTTCTACAGCCTAGTTACCTATAAATTTTATACACAAATTGAAGACTCAATGTTTAGTTTTCCTAAACAGCCAAAAGCAGGAGCAACGACATGCAATAAGAGTGACCATAATCAGAAACGTCTATCAGCACAAGGTCTGGAAATAGGAGATCTGAGCTCACATATTCCACCCACTCAAACTTTTGAAGGTGGAAGAAGGAAAATCAAGTCACCACGGAGGCTAAGAAAGAAGACCTACTATTCAAACTCGCATTATGTACATATTTTCATAACCTATTTGACTGTGCCCAGTGCAAACTATGGATAAACAACACTTAATTATAGATGACTCAAGGAACAAAGAGCATGTACAGGAGTGGCCATTACAAGTAGAATCTCAGACTTCATTATTTTTAATTCAAAAGTAGTTTGATTGGGATCACAGGCACCATAAGTGGGATGACGAAAAAATTTGGTTCCTCCCACAAACTATTTTCTGTCCCCAAAACCAGAGTAGTGGGAGAATATAATTTTTGCAGCCTTTCTTCAACTGTATTGGAGCCTAAAAGAAATTACAATACAATACTAATTACAATAAAAGTTAATTTTCTCTCTCAAATCTAGACAATAGAGTGAGCCATGAATTTGAATTTGAGCCATTCTATTTGAATCAATTGGGAAGTGAAACTCCATCAAAATCCAAAAATAAGTTTCTGAACTGAACATCAGGAGGCTGGGACTTTTGTTGCAATAGTATGATCCTTGCTTCTTCCAAAAAAGGCTTTAATTGGACCTGGACCAAAAGGAAGGTCAATATGGATCTTCATGATTTATACATAGTATTCAGCTGAAACTCTTATCTAACATAAGATGTTTTATAGAGAATAAATTATTATTGGACATTCATATAACCAATTGGTTTGGAGCTATGATGATGTAAATACTGTATATGGATCCAAAGCATGGATTCTCTTGATTTCTTCAGATTCCAGCTAAACCACATGCATATAGACAGATGTCACCTGTGACCAAACAGTAGGTTCCAAAGGGAAAAAAAAGTGAGACTCATTCAATGTCTATGATTTTATATTTTTAGATGCATCCTGACAATCTATTAAAATCACTGCTTTAATCCCATCCTTAGGATTTATGCTTCAGATTCATATATTTGAATCGGGGTACAGGAAATAGTTGAATTCATTGTTATTTTTTGTTCTATGCAAATAGAGATTTTTCAGTGATTTAATTGTTTCTAGACAGATCTAATATAAAAAATAGGTGGCTTTATGTTATCTCCCTTGAATCCACATTTTAATGCAGCTAAGTACAATAAATAAATCTGAACTCTTGATTTTTACCAGTTTCTTCATTCAGGCTCTTGTGTTCTATGACTTCTCTATACTTTCAGATGGTCAAGAAAATATAAATGTATGTTAAAAAGTCAAAATTAAATAACATTAAAAAAAATCAGTGCCTTAGAGCCACACTAACAAAAACTGTTAGATGTTTGATTGTTGTGAATTGTCCATAATTTGATGTTTTGAGATTTTGAGAAAAAATTATCTGAAACAGAAACGATATCTGCTGGTTTTTCCGATTTCCAGTTTGGTAATGCACAAAAGTTTTAGGGGGAAAGGATTTTGTTATCATGTTGCTTAGTAATCTTCCCATTCTCTCTTTTGCTTAAATCAGATAAAGTTCGTAAACGAAACCCAGGAACAGTTGTGCAATGCCCGTAATTGCTGTATCCCGCAAGGGAAACCGTCATTAGAGGAACTTCATTCAGCCTAGGCTCTAGATTGTATATCGGACACTTCGAAATCCCAGACTTTAAATACAGGGTGTTTTAGTGCCAATCGTCTGCCCACGGAGAACAAAGAAAAATTTTGCAACAAGAGGAAGCTGCTGTATTCGAAAGTATGTGGAACCGAATCTAGTCTCGGATCTAAAAATGCAGTAGTGAGCGTAACTGGGCTGTTCTATTGTGTTGCCCTTTGACAGCTGTTGCCAAATGCATCCATCCTAATTTTTATGAATTGGAAACCCTTTAGATTTAGAATTATTGGCAGCCTAAATAAATGGCGTAGGATACTCTTCAGATGGCAAAAAAGATCGCCTAGCTCAGACCTTATGAACTTGGCAACTTGAAGACGTGAGGACTTCAATTCCCAGAATCCACCAGTCAGCTATTTCCTGGGGAATTCTGGGAGTTGAAGTCCACGCATTTTCAAGTCGCCAAATTAAAAAAAAAACCTGAACTGCTTCAGTGGCTTCTTCGTGAGTGAATGACGACGTTACTGAGCCCATAGGCGAAATAGAAAATGAGGGGGTCGTAATCGACTAAATAGAGGTTACGCTACGGAATGGTTGTTAATCTATTATCTCTACGTTTCTCCCTCTTAATGTTCACCCTCTGACGCAAACTGCCCACGTCCCTCCCAGCTTGAGGGGACATAGAGAAAAGTATTTCCGGGTGTATGGGTAGGCTGTTCCCTGCGTGCGTGCGCGCGCTTGCTTGGGGCATTTGTTTGCTCAAGTCTTTTCAGCGGAGGAGATCTGAAGCTCAGAAGAATTCAAAGGGCAGCTCCCATAGGAAGGCAGCAGAACCAGTTGCAGCCACAATACTGCCAGTACAGAACTCATTTGTTTCTTGCCCCGTGGACGTTGCCTGCATTGCAGAGTCTTGAGGTGGAATCACAAGGAATAGCAACATTTCTAGGGTGGAATATTAGAAACCATCTTTTCCCCAGCTAAGAAAACACTTGAGATATTAATTGCGGCCTGTGTGTGCATGGTTGGCTGCGGCATTTATGTTTGCAGAAAGACTGACCCATATGAAGATTATGTCACCTTTACTTAGGGATTCTCTGAAACAGGAGTTGGCCAGGGATACCTGGACGTGTAGCTTGATTAGTTACCTTGTACTTAATTATTTCTGTTCTGGATGTATAAGCCAGCAAAAAAGATATTTCCACAGTGGAAGCTTGATAATATGTGAATGCAATAGAATTTTTAGTAAGTTTAGAGGAACAGTTAGGATATTAGCTTGGAAGTATTTGATTTATTGGAATTTTCAGAATATTGTCAGAATTTTATTCATTTATATCCCACCTTTATTATTTGTATAAGTAACTTATGGCGAAGAACATCTACCACTCCTTTATCCTCCCCCTCCCCCCAACAACAATCATGAGGTGGGTTGGGCTGAGTTACTGGCCCCAAAAACACCAGCTGGCTTTCATGCCTGAGGCAGGACTGGAACTCATGGTCTCCTGGTATGTAGCCAAGTGCCTTAACCATTATACCAAACTGGTTCTCCAAATAATAATTAGTCAGAGACATATTAGGAATATATATTGTATATATTAGCCTTAAAGAAGTTGTAGCTGTTTTAGCCTATGGAGATTCCACCTAGTTTGGTCGTATTTTCCTGAAATACAGAAAATTTTGGAATGAGGAGCTATTTTCTTTAGGATTAATCAGTTAAAAATATTGAAAAGAAACACATTTCTTTTACTAAAAATGAAAACCTACTTGCCTTCTATCTTATCTGCTGTTAGAAGGATTTGTGGATTTTTTTTTTCTTTTGAACATCTGGTGATTGTATCAATGAAGATTCTCAGTCATCCAGATAGACTTGCTTGGAAGTTGAGTCACGTGAAAAAGACTTTTGAAAGCAAAATCTTTATTGGTTACATTTATGCATCCAGAATCATCATTAGTCTCCTGAATAAAAAAAAAAAATTCTCACAAATTTCTAAGGGTGCTACATTTATGTGCACCCGTTTTGTTGAAACCTGCCAAATTAGTTGAAACCAGCAGTCCTATCCATAACAGTAAATGTTGCCATTATCATTAAATGGTCACCTATCCAGCCCTTTCATTTCCAGATGCAACTCCTTTTGGAGCATCTTTGAATTAAAAAAAACTTGCTTTCCTTTCATCCAATAGGTAGAATTCTGAATGTTATCAATGATAGTAAAAGCAAATTATATTTTGATAATAAAAGAATGCTAAATTAGCCTGTTAAAATTCTTTGGATAATATACCTTGTCTTGAAAAAGGGAATAGACAGCTTTTCAAATTGTAGGTAACTTATTTCAAGTTTTTTTTTTGTTTTTGTCCCGACAAGTGATGAAGGTTGCCTTGTTTCATCACTCCAGAGGTACATGTGGAATCACACAATAGAACACACAAAGAATTTATCTTGTATTCTTGGAAAACATTTTTTAAAAATATTCTTAAATTGGAGATTAGTTGATTATACTTTATATGGAGAGATTCTTTTAATGGACTAACTCAAAAGACACTAACACCCAATTTGATATTACTTTGATTCTAAACTTTGTTAAATATGAAAAATTTTCATATTTACACATTAATGTATAAATAAAATACATTTGGGACTTAACCATTTTAGATCGCTTGAAATGCAATTGCTGTAAAAATTGTTATTGAGGGTATTATGAATCGGTATTACAGGGCAATTAACAGATAAAAATAGAAACTGATGTCTTTTTTAAAATGTTAAATGTTGTTGAATTTCACTTTAAGAAGTATGTCAACATGTAACAAAATAGCATCTAAGTTTTACCATTTTAGAAACCTGTACAGAAATATAAGAAAATAGCCACTGCAAAATGTAAATAAGTAATTGCCAGGAAAATATAACTCTCAAGTAAATTGAAAGTGTGCATAGGTACAGTCACACTTCAAGATTTTTTTCAGATCCTTTTAATTAGAAAAAGGAAAATAGGCATGCTACAAAGTGCCAATATTTAACATCATTTTTATTTACAAGAATGCTTTTTGGCCCCATAATTATTAATAAAATGGAAATTGCCATCTATCCCTAAAAAGTCAAATAACATACCAATCAACAGCCAGCCTCAGTTCCAAATAAATATGACACAAGCTTCACACTTTCGTACTTGCCCAAGAATACAAGTACACAAGGGCAGAATTTGTATCACAATATTATGAGCTACATTTTTATTTACTGCCTCTTGAATGCCCATGAGGGAAGATGTGTATTAGGAACATCCTGGAGAGCTGGAACTGGGAGCAAAGAATGACATAATGGCTTCCCCAGAAGGCTTCTTTTGCAAGGAAGCAATAGAGGAACAGAAACAAGAACTTGACTAATTTTAAGGGCCCAAAGGTCTTGTCTGAATCAGTTTCTTCTGACTATGAAAGGGAAGCATAGCCAGCAGATCCATAAGCACTGCTGCCTCCAAGCTAAAAATGGAAGTGGAGAGACTAAAGAAGTACCAGATAGCTGTCAGAACACCTTAGAAAAACTACTCTACTCAGAAGTAGGTTATTTGAAGTAGGTAAATGAGCACATTTCCAAGAAAATACTTGGCTGAAGATCAGCAGTGCTTGGCTGAAGATCATGAATTTCTTGGACAAAAGCGGTCTTTTGTACTTGCTTCTGTGATAAGCTGACCTCAGATGTGCTATTCTTTATTATAAGCCACCCTTAGCCAGTTTCTAAAATCTCTGATAGACTCTGAACATCTTATTCCCTCATCCTATGAAGTTAATAGTGGTAACAGCTTATTTGCCTTGCACTGTGCTGCAATTAAAATTACCTGATAATGTCCCTTATTCTAATGTTTGAATTTTGAGACGGAATATAATCTTGTAAAATTGCCTGCTGAGATATTTATTTGGCCTCAAACCTCCAGCTATTCAGTGAATGATCTCAGATTCTAGTAATATGACAATGGAAAAAAATCCTTGTTCACTCTATCAATTTTATGTACATAATGTCGTTTCGTCTTTCTTCTAAGCTAAAGATCTTGAGATCTGTCTTATCTTTCTTCAAAGGGCAGTTACTCCTTGTTGCTGATTTTTCTGCTCTACAATGTTATGAGTAAATCACAGCTATATACATTAGTCTTTAAATGCTTATGTTAAAAACATGCCTCTTTCACCTCAAGCATTAGCAATTTTTTTTGTAAAATAGTTTATTAGCAAAATCTGTACAATATAAAGAAGAAGAAATCAAAGATATTGTTAGGGACTGCTTTCATCAATATCCTTGTCTGGATCTCTCTCTGGATTTTCATCCTGTTGCTGCTTCTTCCAGAGTTTAGCCATTGCAAGCAGTTTGAGGTTGGGTTGATTGGCAGCATCTTCTGGGAAGATATAATCATAATATTCTTCCCAGCCGGCATCAGACTAGAAAGAAAAGTGTGGACATAATCAAACCTCCATTATTACAAGAATTGTTTTAAACCATGTGACATTACGACACAGCATTTGCTGTTTTCCTATCCTGCTTTTTACAAAGTGCACTAAAAACCAATTTAGGCTGTAGATATTACTTGTTTGAAAAATCCCAGAGAACTAAAGAAATACTTTGTCTCTCTACTGGATGTTCAGAAACTTACCGTACTTTTCCAAGTACATACTTCCCCCACCCCCACCCCACCCCACCCGAGGGTGGAAAGATTGGTGCATCTTATACACCGAACACAGCCATTTTTGGCCTCCCAAAGCCCCACGTGTCCTGTTTTTGTGAAAAACGGG
>JANHZT010009060.1:101213-111559 GCA_032468215.1 Stegonotus admiraltiensis | reverse complement strand
GCAGGCAGCTGGATCCTAATTGCTACCTTTAACAGTAGAATTAGCCTGCATTAGCCTGCTATGCCACTCAGGCTCCTAGATTGCCAGATTTAGCATATTATTGTATAAAGTCTGAGGAAATTGGGCATTTGCTTTGACTATGCATTGCACAGGGTTTGGCAGTTTATTTAACTTTTGTTAAACTTTTGCACAGGGTTCAGAAACAAAGAAGATGTGGCAGATACATTTGACAGAATATAGATGTGGGAGTTCCGATCATTCCTGTCCTCTGCCCATCAGACAATCCTCATACCATTCTGTTCTTAATATAGTTACTGTACATTTTTAAATAATTGATTAACCAGTTAGACACAAGTTAAAGAGGAGGAGAGAGGAGAATTCTTCTCCCTACTTTTCATTCTTAGTAAATTACATTAATTACTTCATTTCTCTCTTTCATGAAAATACTCACTTCCCAATAAAGGACTGTTTGTTTATTTGTTGGGTTATTTATTTATTCAGGCTTATAAATAACTTCATTTAGAACTGAGTGAGCAGTGTACTCTCTATAATAAAGGTTAAAATACCATAGTAATGTTACATAATTATTAATCCTGTTGTGCTGAACAAATATTCACTAATATAGATAGTCATACAATAAAGGGGGAGGGGATATCCACTTTATAGAGATACTCAATGGCTAACTGAAACATACCTTAATGGTTTTCCTAAATTTCAGAAGAGTTGGAACTGTTGTAATCATGGGGAATGGGTGGCAGCATAGAAGGTTCATTTTTTAGGTCCCTGGTGGTAACATTTTCTAGAAGAAGGGACCTAAACAGTCTTCTTTTCCAAATACCACTGGGAGCAAGTGGGTTCAGTGATGGTAATCAATCAAGGACTACCTGTATTAAAGTCATTCCAAGGCTCCCAGCACCTCCTGTTTTGTGATCTTGCTACTAGAAGGGCTGCCATCAATCTTCAAAGCCTCACTATTCTCACATAACAGAGCCTTGGGGTCTTGATTTCTAGACCTAGAATAATGTGAGAAATCCTCAGGCTCCCTGCTGTTTTCAGAACAAGTGCCTGAAGCATTATTTCAACATCAGTAGCAGGTAAATACACAGATAAAAAACATGTAGAATGATAACCAATGTATAGTGATGAAGAAACCAGGAAACCTCTAGGCCTCCCTTAGGCATGAAAGCTAGCTTTGTGACTTTGGGCCAATCTCTGTGTCCAACCCTCTGTGCCCAACCCACCTCATAGGACTGTTATTAAGATAAGGTAAAGTAGGATAGGACAGGACAGGACAGGATAGGATAGGATAGGATAACATAACTTTTATTGTCATTTTTTTACTGTGAGCACACTGGCCAACATTAAAAATGAAATTCTGTTGTGAGGAAAATAAGCAAGAGTATTAGATATATTCACAAAAAGTAGTAGTTCCATCATTTAGGGAATTACATTTGGTAGGTCCTAGATAGAAGGCCTTCTCAGCTGTGATGCATTGCTGAATAGCCTCTCCTCGAGATTAAATTGGCACCATTATTCCTAACTTTACAAAGATCCTCAAGACCTGATAGTACCTGATAGTGCCAGAGAACTGGCAGACTAGTGAGGTGGCTCCATTATTTGGATGGATGGATGATACAGCCAGTATAACATTTTGGGTAAAGCTTCCTTCAGCTAAAATCAACCTCATAACTTGCTTCACAGCCAGCCTAGAACCTTCCACTGTCCTGAACTTGACCCATACTTTGGATTGCTGAATCCATCTAAGAGTGATAAACTTCTATTTTCTGTAAAACTCCCAACCTATTCCTTTACAGATCTGTAAAGATTTATATCAGAAGCACTTAAATTTTCCAGGGAATTATGTTAGCTTAATAGCTTTTCTCTTGCATTACTTTCAATATAAGAATTTTTAAATTTTTAAAAAACTTCCAAAAATTTCAGTTTAATTAGATGCTGCGGCCTCCACACTGACAACAGTCTCTGGTAATCCTACACATGTAGAAATTTGTAGGTCAGCCCCGTATTTATCTATTAGATTTGTCCCTGCTTTTACGCATTACTAAAAAAACAGGTCTCTGAGGCTGCATGTTCTCAGGTACAAACAATTTTTTAAAAAGCTTACCTTTTTTGTCTTTATTAGAATTGACTTGTATATACTGTATCCCATTGCATGGATTGCTTGAAACTGGACACTTATCAAAAAAGTTCATTCTGAATTGGTTTGGTGGAAGTATCTAGCTTCACTTTTTTCTTATTTGTTGACGGAAATTTGAACTAATTAAATAACATGTAGCAGGGATGATGTTCCTCATATAAAAGTACTAGACAACTGATGATCCACTGCATCTTCCTTTCAGAGATATTTCCTTATCAGATTCTTCAGTGCCTTCAACAATGACAGAATTGTCTTCACTGAAAAAGTTGGGCTACATTCAGAGATGTCTCTGCCTTGAAAATAGCCCATGTTGTACTACATACCACAGTCAAACATCAGCAGAGGAAATGTTTTATGACATTTTGTATTATGTCATAAATTGTTTTATGATAATTTTTATGTAATAAAATGTTTTATAAAATTTGCCAAAATTTGCCAAATTTACCAAATTTCAATTTCACAGGAATCGTGGGTCCCAGTTTTGGGAGGCAATCTGTAAATTAGCCCATTTAAGGTATCTTGGTTTATGTATTTATATTCTGCCATTACTATTTTGATAAATAACTCAAGGTGGTTAACATACGTAATGCTCCATTCTTCTCCTATTTCCTCACAACAACAACCCTGTGAAAAGAGTTGGCCTGAGATTGACACCCAGTTGCCTTTCATGGCTAAAATGGGACTAGGACTCACAGTTCTTTAGTTTCTAGCTTAACCACTCCATCAAACTCACCCTCCTTTAATATGTATTTTATTTAATTTTAGTTTATATTTAGTGTGTACACACACACACACAAACTGCACACACAAGCTACACACACACACATGTAGTATATAGATATAAGATGATGCATATTACCCATTTTATATCTGTACTCTACTTTTCAAGATGAAGTCTCAAAGATTTTGTGAATAATATTGTGGTACTCTATTATAAATTAAACTAAGCCTCTCTTTTTTATTTCTTCTTATTGCAGAAAGAGGAAATACCTGCTCAGATTTCATTAGAACTGCCATTAGAAAGTGATCAAAGTAAGGATCTGAAAGCAACTGAAACACCATCTACTACTAGTTTTGAAAGACAACTTTTCCATCCTATATATAAAGGAGAAGTAAATGCATTTTGTATCCAGCTCTTTTGTATTGATGAGCAACATGAAACAAGGCAAGTACATATTACCGTGTTTCCCCGAAAATACTATAAGACCCTCTCTTATATTTTTTTGAATCCTGAAACAAGCACTTGGCCTTATTGCCATGCGCTCAAAAGCCCAGTTGGGCTTATTATCAGGGGATGTCTTATTTTGGGGAAAACAGAGTAAATACATGATATCAAAGCAATTTATGAGCAAAAATGAATTTCCTGAAACTGGTCATATTTTATATTATTGATCTATGTAATATTCTATTTACTTGAAATAGATACTGTATATCTTGCTTATCAAGCTTTTATAAGATCAAGCTATTTATAATTTATAGATAGGTAGAAAATAAATAGGACAGTTCACTGTACAGAGAAGTATAAATGTAAGTATATCGTTGGAACTTGGAAAATAAATATTACTTTTCTGATAAAAGTCATTTACTTACATAGGAACATTGAATTGGGATAGCAACCATAGAACATTACAGGAAAGGGAGTTGGTCTTGCTTCCTATGCTACTATTACTATAATCCTAGCAATTAACTGACATTTTTATTCTGAAAGAAAGAATCAGGACAACTTACCTATCTGTAACTCCTAGTCCCCCTTTCAGGAATGTGCGCAGCAATCTGTGACGTCAGCAAAATAATGATACATGTAAAGAGACATCATCAAACAAATATCATTATGATGTACAGAATTTGTGTCTAGCATCTGAATGAATTACTTAATTTGTGGCATTTACATGATGACATTGACACCATTAACCATGAAATTCTGACTGGCTGGCCAGAGTTGGGATATAATATTATGCTGGTTTTCCTTCCACTTCTAGGGTCAGTTCCAGTTCCAGTCAGTGTAAGGGGCTATGGGAATAACCTTGAGGAACAGGAAGAACCACGACCAATACAAGAGTCAGATAAAATAAATTTGAATCCAAAACAAAAATGTAGTTTGAGGAAGCATTTCAGACCTGACCCTCCCTCATTCTCACAAAGACAAAGAGAGGGAGAGAGATACATATTCAGATATGCAAGCTTCTGTTATTGTAACCATATAATGAAAGTAGTAGCTGCATTTATACCTTTTCTAATTTGGTCTACCTTAAAAGGCTGATGGATGCGAGGAGAAATCTGCCCATGGCCTTTCATATGGGGTGCCTCAGGGCTTGACTCACTCTCCACAACCATCTACATGAAAACTCTGGGTGAGGTCATTCAAAGGCATGGGGTGAGGTAATACCAATGTACTGTAACATTAAGCTTTATGTCTCTGCCTCCAGACAGCCACATGACATTAAAGAGATTGGGTTCTAGTGCCTAGGGGCCATAGAGGTCTTAATGGGAATGAACAGGGTCTGCATAGGATGAAAAGGCTTTAGCTCAACTTTAGCAAGATTCTGTGGCTTTGGGTATCAGGGTCTCCTGGTTCTGCTGATTTTCCATCCTTAGTTCTGGATGGGGCTGCACTACTCAAGACAAAATTGATATGCGATTTTGGTGTTGTCTTCAATGCACAGTTTTTGTTTGAATAGCAGCTAATGGCCTGGGGAACCTTTGCACAGATTAATGTTATGCACCTCTTATGCCTGTTCCTGAATTAGGTGGCACAGTATATAGTAACTCATTCTTTGGTCATCTCCTTAATGCAAGGCACTCTACATATGGCTGTTCCTAAAGAACATCAGTTGTTCCAGAATGCAACGGTCTAGGCAATTATGGGAGGCTTTTTTTTACACATCTGCTCTACAAGTTGCACTGGCTCCAAATTTGCTCCTGGGTATAGTTGAAAGTGATCATTTATTCTAAAAAGCCATTCATGGTTTGGGGCCAGGGTGTCCACCATGTCATTAAATCAGGTAAGAGGGACATGTTCTGGGTCCCATCAATTAGGGATTGTCATCTAACATTGTGCTAACTATACTTAATTTGCAATTTAATTTAATTTAAATTTAAATTGATTTAATTTGCTTCTAATTGAGTCATGCACAATTATTCTTTTGGCCCCAACTGCTTTTCAGAGGGCACTCCCTTACCTGCTTCTCTACAATCAACTGCAATACTTGGCTTGAAAAACCTTGCCCACTGTTAATTTAAAAACAACTTTACCCATTAAACTACCAAACTTAATTGATTTTCTTCCCTCTTCTCTGGGCCTTTCCCTTAATTTCCCTTATTAATTTTGACTCTTGCTTATGTTGTGCTTATGCTGAGAGTCAAATTTCTCCATTGGAGAATGAAATACAGAAAGTAAATTAAGCAGGAAAACAATAGAATTTGGTTATCCCTAATCTTATTTCCACAAAGAAACATTGTGTCCTAGTAGTTTCCTCAAACCGGTCATAATTAAACAATAAGATAAAAGGTATTTTCTACTTAAATGCACACAGGAAGGACCTGTAGAAAAGAATGATGAAGTAAAAGTCAGCTCAAAAAGTGGATGAGAAGTACCGTATTTGTTTGCAGTGAATGGAAGGAGAAAGAAAATGAGGTGATAATTAAGAGACTCTGATGTGAAGGGCAAGAGGATTACTATTACTGACCTTAATGGAATATCCATTAAAGCACTTTGTTGATCAGTTTTTTGGTTTGTGTTTCAGCGTATATTTGATCTTTAGTTGGGGGATATGGCTAAAGTGCATTTACATGCTGCAAATACTATGTTTCTGTTAAAGTACTTGGCTTTATTTACAGGTCACTGGATTTCTTACATTTTGTTTTTGAACTTTTCCCAGTAAGTATGACATTTTGGTTTTAAACTCTTCATCCTAAATGTGTATAAAGTAAGTTCTTGCAAATTAATTACTAGAATATTATTTGCTAAACGTCATGCTTGTTTGCACAGGGCAACATTGTTTTTGAGGAAAAAATGACCAAATAATTTTTGAATTATTGTAAATATTTTTAGAGGGATTGTAATAAAACTTAATACAAGTCTGCAATGGAATACTCACTGATTTAATTGTTCCTGCTCCTTATCACATTATAATTTGGTGGCACAATGCTAAACCATAAGCAGGACAATTTGATTTATTTATTTCTGTTAAAAATAAGCACCAACACTCACCTCTTCCTTTCTGTTGAGGTAATAACAAACTACCCCAGGTGATGGTAGAAAATTGTAGCAACTATAATAATATTAATTTCTTGCTATAAATATGGTATCTATCCATCAGCCTTCAATGCTACCTGATAACCAGCATGAGTTAACAGAGTGCCATCTTAGCAAATGAATATCCTAGGCAGAACTACATGGTGCTTATTTATTTATTAAATTTAAATGCCGCCCAGCTTAGAGTTTGAGGAGACTGTGGGCAGCTTTTATTTAATTAATTCTTTCATGGTTTGGATTCAGAGATTATTGTACAAGGGAATGGCAGCCTTAGTTTCCTTCCTTGCCCTGCACGTGCTTCAACTGCCTACAGTTTGTCCAAGACCCTGCTGAGAAATCGCCAAATGTAGGAAAGTTTAGTAAAGAAGTGGGAAAAGTGAAAAGTGGGAAAAGACTTAACTCTCTTTCTATAATCCTATCCTATATTTTGTATTTGCAGTTCCTTTTTTTTAAATTTGTTACTACTTTTTAGGACAAAGACTTCTGCATCATCACAGTGCCACATATGGTCCCTGAATTTCACCTGATCCAGAGTTTTGTTAGGATTATTCCCTTCTGCAATTGTACACTGGATCAGGAGCTATATGTATTTCACCGATCTGGATTGCTCAAGTTAGTAATACATTTTGCTCTCACAACTATTTTCAGCTAAAATGTTTTGATTGGAAATTAATCAAATAGGAAATCATACCATTTCCTACAATGGGAAGCCCTTTAGGCAGATACTTGTGCTCTTCTCACCTGTCAATGGATTACTGCAATGCAATGTATTTGGGACTGCCTCTGAAGATCACTCAGAACTTAGCATTTGTCCAAAACACAGCAACACAGACAGTAGATATGCCACATTATACCCAAGTGTCATCCTTGCTTCAGGAACTGCACTAGTTATCAGTTCACTCCTGACTGCAACTAAAGTGCTGATTATCACCTAGTAAAGCCTTACAAGGCAATGGACCATGCCACACTGTATAAGGACTAAAATGTAGATTTGTTAAATTCTAATGGTCCATCATACAGTATTGTTGGATTGAATGGCGTGTATTGGATTGCCAATTTTGCATACTCCAGCTAGAAGCATATCTAGACTGGGAATAACTTTTGAATATGAGTATATCTGTACAGATATTCTTCCCAATATTATCCTGCATCCTATACATAGGTTTGAATACCTATTTAAATGTCACAGAACAGTCATTTTCCAAATATGGCTCACAAAATAGCAAACAAACAAAAATAATGCTAAATTAAATGTTAAAATAGCAGCATAAAACATAAAACCTTAAAATAGCTAAACCACATTAAACAAACAGTATTTTAGCTGTTTCAACATGAACCAACAATATGAAAGTATTATTGATGAGATTTGGTATGAATGAAAAATGAGAGAAAACTCATTTGAAATGAGAAAAAACTGGACCACCAGTTTTCATCTGAAGTCTCTTAGATTAAAATATAATTCCTGAAAAAAATATGGATGTGCATGGAAAACTGAGCAGTAATGGAAAAATCTGAGTATAAAAAGCTAGTGCTAATAATCCCTTCCTGATGAAGATATATATAAAAAGCAAAGATCAATGCAATGTGTTTGCACTCTGAAGGTTTAAAAGACATGTGAATAGAAAGTGAGTTGCTGAAAATGGATAAAAGCAAACTGTCTGGAAACAGCATGGGGGCGTGGGGGTGGGAGAACTAAAAGTACAAACTCCCCAAGATAAAGGGAAAAGCTCCAAATGAAAAACTGATCGGCAAAGGTTGTAAAAAAAGGAAAAGCCTTATACAATAACCAGAAGATGGCAAATGCAATACCAGGTTTGCTACTTAAGAGGGAGGGCTGGAAAATAATAATATGACGAGGTGTAGCCTGAAATGCTTAATGGATACTTCTCTTCAATTTTGAATGCAAAGCACAATAATAATGGTGCCCTTACATCTGGACAGTCAAGTGATTCAGGCTTCTAAAATGAGTTAATTCTTTACTGAGAGGAAAATGAGCATGTACAGACTAAGATAGTTTTCTCCCACTTTGTTATTTTCATAATAGGTCTTTTTTTTTAAGCGCTCCATTTTTAAGTACATTTTTTAAGGTTATTTAACCCATTTTGCTTATTGTAACTAATTACATATGCAGAAGCTATTTTTATATTATTAATACATATATGCAAGAGATAGAAGCAAACTGCACTTTTTGGCATCTAGAAAAATAGGACAAGAACATCTAAAGTCACTATAAAATGGATTTTGTATTAACATAAGAGTAAAGCTTGCTTTCTTTTAGAAAAGTACCAATGTTTCAAACCTACTTTTTTTTCAGCTCTTTGTGAAACTTGTTTATGAATAGTAAAAGAAAATAGTCCTGAAAAACAGCAGCAAGATGAAAACAGGTTGAATAATTTTCTAAAATCGGTAGTTTTGTATTTTTTGTAAAAAAATGTATGTTTTGTAAAAACAGGAGTTTTCTATCTCTCCTGGCAAAGATTCAGCTGGAAATTGAATGAAGTATTAGAAAAGGCATAGATATGAGGCTGATGAAAATTTATAGTGTTGATATGCACTGAGGTGCAATATGTTTAAATTCATTGTGAACACAGTAATGGGCTCTCAAACCAACTTTGATCTGAAAACCCTGTGTCATAATATTTGTTCTCCTCCTTCCCACTTTTAACAGTAGTTATTTTATTGTTGTCATTTATTGTTTTATCATTTTAATGTCTAGCAATTTTAATGTTTGTAAAGTCACCCAGAGTTGCCTCTGGACAAGATGGGCAGCACAGAAATCAAATAAATAAATAAATAAAGCACATTTCCTTTTTTCTTTATAGACAATTATTACCATAAGTTCATTATATACCATGATTGCCTATTCAGGTCTGGGATCTGAAACATTAGTTATTAGTAGATATCATTGTTGGAATTAGTTTTGTTTTCAACAGGTCATTTCGTGTAAGAGCAGCAAAATCTACTGATGTCTTTGCCATTAAAATACTAATCCAAACCCTGGAATTAAACATAGCTATATTGGATGACCTAAATAACTACTTATCAGCACGAAGAGATCCAGTAAGTGCTATAATAATATTGGGGGGGAGGAAGGTAATAGTGAATGGATTTTATTGTAATTATTTGTAATTCACTCAATAATAGAAATGCTCTGGGCAGATTATAGACTAGTTAACACTCTCTTTAAAAAAGAAAGAAACATTATGATGTGAAATTAATAAATCAGATTGAATAGCAAACAGTAAGATGTCTTGGAGAACAAGAATGTCAATGCCTGAACTAAAATATATTAATGTACTTGGAGATCTGCCTGTCTGGAGAGAAATTCCACAAGCAGGATCCCATATCTAAGAGACCCCTTTTACTTACAGCCGCCTACTTCATTTCATTTCAGGTGTTGAGGGGAAAAAACCTTTTTTGTTATCCTCAGTACTCCAGAATAGGTTTATTAAAGAGCTCTAAATTATATTTAGCTGAAAGCAGCATGAGTTTTATTCACTGTGCTCTACTTGTTATGGTCTAAAGTTTAGACTCTAAACTATTTGAAAAAAATTAATACAAGAAAGAGCCCTTGGGTAAAGTCATGTCAATGGCCTATGTCAGTGATGGCTAACCTTTTTGCCATCACATGCCAGGGGGAGGGGGAGGTTTGCGCATGTGTGTGCCCACACCCGTAATTCCATGCACCCTGCCCTGCATATGCGTGTGCAACCCCCCCTAGCCCCCCTCCCTCCACTCCTGGCATGTGTGGCCCAGTAGGTCCATTTTTCTTTCTTGCCTGGCACCAGATCCTCTCTATGCATCTGGGGAGGGCGAAAACAGCTTTCCCCACCCCCTCAGAGGACACTCTCTAGGAGTCTCTGGAGGCTGGGGACAGCAAAAAAGTCACTTCCTGTCCAACCGGGAGTTGGGAAATGGGCCGTTTCAGGCCTCCAG
>JANHZT010009060.1:72063-84035 GCA_032468215.1 Stegonotus admiraltiensis | reverse complement strand
CGCTGAATTGGCTGGTGTGTCTTGCTTTTTGTCGTATGGGATCGTGGTTCGGCCGAGAGAAAGTCGGCGTTCTTGTCCCTCTTCTGTTGTCCAGCTGTTGTGAGAACTAATGGCAGAGGAATTGGCGGTGAGTGGCCCGGCACGGGATGAGGAGTGCGGAGATGAAATCGCGGAGGTGGCACCAGACGCCCGGAATGATGTGGACCAGCCCGTAGTACGGCCAAAGGAACGGAAGTGGCTAGCCGGGGATCATGAAGAAGATGTCGGGATTACTGCTGTCCCCGTGGAACGGAAACTGTCTTCTGGCGAGTGGTGGCACATTTCGGGTTTGGGAGCTCCAGGAAGGTCTCCCACCCCGCAGTCGGGTGAATTGGCATTCCAGGGGTGGAGAGAGAGGCGGTGGGTAGATGATGAAGATGGTGAACAGAGTTATAGTACGGCCCCAGGAGTGACGACTTTGGAAGTTCTTCGGGAACGGTTTGGAGAAGCGGGTTTTAGGGACGCCCCCTCGTGGCAACCATGGGTGGACAGAATGGACGTTTGGAAAGGGGGCCCCTCCCTGCCACCCCCTGCAGTCCGGGACACCCGGTTTCATCTGGCCAGTCCTAAACTGAGGGTAGAGCAAAGGCCCAGTCGCTCCCGTGTGTTGGATACACAGGAGTTGGTGGCCCCGTCTATGGTCCAGTCAGATGTTCCACGTGGCCTAGAACAAGAGCGACGGGCCCAGTGGGGTAACGCTAATACTAGTGGCATGGGAAGCCAGGCTGGATCACAAAGAGCAAAGGGAAGGGAGGCGCCTGGTGGATGACCTGCTCCCGGTTCTGCACCCATGTGGGCCCCGGGTTTCTGGCCACAACATCAGTTTTGGGGACCGCCTCCCATTCAGGCGACCTTTGATGGAAGTGCGGATAGGGTGTCCTTTTAAGCCAAATCATCAGTCATATGGACTTATATGGACGGCTTTATCCTTCCCAATGGTCCATGGTGGTGGCTATCACCACTGTGTTGACCAGGGAGGCAGCGGATTGGGTCGCTGACCTCCATAGCAATCATGCGAAGGAATTGGTTAATGTGGGGATGTTTTTGGAGGGATTACAAAGCCGGTTTGAGGATGACACAAGAAGTGGTGGAGGAAGAGTTGGTGTCCTTGAAGCAAAAGGGCCGTCGGTTGAAGGAGTATATAAAAGAATTTAAAACTTTGGCCGGCCGCTTGAGAACATGGCCTGAGCGGATGTTGGTACATCATTTTCAATTAGGGCTGGATAGAGATATTAGACAGGCCTGCGTGTACCGTGGGTTGTCGCCTAAATTATCTGAGTGGTTTAAAGTGGCCATTGATCTAGATGTGGGGCTTAAGGAGTTTCGACCCCGGGGGGGGTTTTGAAGCCACTCAACAGTGACACCCACTGAGTGAGCGGCCTGTGGTAAGATTTCCGGGAGTGGGTGGTCCTGTGCCATCTCGACCAATTATGACAGGTGGCCGAGGGTTGTTTCGTTGCTTTCGTTGTAATCAGCCAGGTCACCGGGCACTTGATTGTCCTTTGCCTCCAGTACGGCCTATGGATACGCGGTTTACAACTCCCAATCGAACATTTCGGGGCCGGGGTCAGGGTTTTTTGGATCAATCCCGGTTGGCTGCACAAACCCCAGCTGATGAAAGTTATCTCAGCACACAAGAGATGAGAAGCCCTGTGAGTCCGGAGGAGGTTCCATCGACACCCCAGGGGGATGATTAATGCCCAAAATGATCCGATGGTAAGTGCCCCCATACATCCGTTTGTTATACCGGTGCGGTTGAGAAATAGGCGTACGTCCAGTATGGTCCAGAGAGGGGCATTAATTGACTCTGGGTGTACTCGTCTTATGAGCAGAACAATTGTGGATCAATTAGGTCTTTATACTGTACCACTTAGAACAGCGATCAAGTTTGAGCAGATGGACGGCTTCATTTTGGGGGGTGGCCCGACTACAAGTGTTACTGAGCTCGTTGAATTACACATAGCCGAGCATAGAGAGGTGCTTCGATTCTTAGTGGTGGACCGTATGATAGAACCATTAATCCTGGGGTTAGCGTGGCTGGATAAATGGAGGCCACATATATGGTGGGAGGGTGGTTTCCATAAATTGCGGCTTGTTGTTGGCCCGGAACCAGAGGTTGAACAAGAGCACGTAGACGGGGGAATAGAGCGGATGGCTGTAGGCATGGAGTTTCCATCGGTATACTCTGATTTATGTAAAGTGTTTGATGAGGCAGAATGTGAGGTATTGCCGCCTCACAGATCAACGGACTGTGCTATTGAGTTGGTGCCAGGGGCACGGTTACCAAAGCCGAAGATGTATGCCATGACCCAGGCCGAGTTAGAAGAGTTACGATGTTACATTGATAAGAACTTGGCGAGAGGGTTCATACAACCGAGTAGCTCACAGGTGGCGGCCCCAGTGTTGTTTAGGCAGAAAAAGGATGGGGGTCTTCGCCTTTGTGTTGACTTCCGGGGTCTAAATGCAGTTTGCGTTGAGTATCTATACCCGTTGCCGCTGATCAAGGATCTATTGGCCACATTGTCAACCGGCCGGGTCTTTACGAAATTAGATTTGCGTGATGCCTATTACAGAGTCCGAATAAAACCGGGAGACGAGTGGAAATTGCCCGCTAGGTAGTTATACATTCAATGTGATGCCTTTTGGCTTGCAGGGCGCCCCGGCCATCTTCATGCAGGTCATCAATGAGGTGTTGCATGAATATTTATATCGTGGGGTTCTCGTCTATTTAGACGATATCCTTATATATACCAAGATGATGGAGGAACACATACAATTGGTGCGAGCGGTATTGGCCAAGTTGTTAAAGGCCAAACTGTTCGTTAAATTATCTAAATGTGAGTTTCACCGTGAGCGTTTGGATTATTTGGGGTATCGTATATCTGGTGAGGGCATAGAGATGGATCCCGCGAAAGTGAGAACAGTGTTGGAATGGCAAGCTCCTACTACTCGGAAACAATTGCAAAGCTTTCTTGGCTTTGCAAATTTTTATAGGAACTTTATCCTGGCATTTGCCCAAGTGGCGATTCCACTGACTAATTTATTGCGAACCAAACACCTAGGGGGAAAAGTGAGGCCAAGTCAAGTGTTACCGTGGACAGTGGATTGCCAGAAGGCTTTTGAATGCTTGAAACGATTGTTCTCACAAGAACCGATATTAAAGCATCCGGACCCCTCTCTCCCCTTTGTGGTGCAAGTGGATGCCAGCGATGTGGCTGTAGGGGGGGTGTTATTACAGAAAGCTCCCGATGGGACTCTATATCCCTGTGTGTACACCTCTAGAAAGCTATCATCAGCGGAACAGGGTTGGGCAATCTGGGAGAAGGAGGCCTTTGCGGTGCGATGGGCTCTCCTTACGTGGCGACATCTGTTGGAAGGGAGTGGACGGAAATTTGAGGTTTGGACCGACCATAAAAACTTGGAGGCGCTTCAACATCCACGAAAGCTATCACCAAAACAGGTCCGTTGGGCGCAGTATTTTCAACGTTTCAAGTTTGACCTGAAATATGTACCGGGGGGCAAGAATTTCTTAGCGGATGGGCTTTCACGAATGCCCCAATATAACAGTAAGAGGGAGGAGGTCATCCAGGCCATGATACCTGCTCCTCAGGGGGAGGTTTGTTCACGTTCCATAGAGACTCCTAGGTCCTGGATTCGAACACTGCGGTCAGCCTTATGCTCTGATCCCTGGAGATTACAACATGCAGCTCTTCTTACACATCACAATGGATTGGCATGGATGGGGTCTAAACTGTATATACCGAATGATCTACGGATGTCGGTCCTACAACAGTGTCATGATGTTAAACCAGCTGGCCATTTTGGCTTTTTAAAGACATTGCATCTCGTGAGGCACCAGTTCTGGTGGCCTCGGCTGCGCAGCGATGTGTTACGGTATGTGAATAGATGTCAAATTTGTGCCACGATGAAGACACGCCCTGGCCGTCCATTAGGCTTATTGCAAACTGTTGCCGACCCTACTAGTCCTTAGGAAGAGATCGGTATGGACTTTATTGTGGATCTCCCTGCGAGTAACGGTAAAACCGTTATATGGACTATAATCGATCTTTTTTCTAAGCAGGCCCATTTTGTTCCCTGCAATGGGTTACCTTCAGCGAGGGCGCTCGCTAAGTTATTTATACAACATGTGTACCGTTTACATGGGGTCCCTCGTCGGATAATTTCGGATAGAGGTGTTCAATTTACAGCTCGGTTCTGGCGTGATTTCTGATAGGCTGATAGGCTCGTCGCAAGGGTTAAGTACAGCCTTTCACCCAAGTATGAATGGAGCTGTTGAGCAGGCTAATGCTATGGTAGAACGGTATATTCGTTGTTATGTGCCATACCAACAGACGGATTGGGCAGATTTGCTACCATTTGCCGAAGTGGCATATAATAACACGGTCCATCGGGGTACGGGACTGACACCCTTTAAGATAGTCACTGGGAAGGAGTTTGTCGCTATACCTGAACTTGATATACAGCAACCGGTCCAGTTAGACCCGGGAGAGTGGAGTACTCGGATACAACGCGTCTGGCCCCAAGTAAAGGCTGCGTTAACCAAAGCAGCGGAGGGGTATAAGCTGCAGGCGGACAAAAGGAGGGCGGGGCATAGGCCCTTCCAAGTAGGAGATAGAGTTTACCTCTCAACGAAATATATCAAATTGAGGACACCGTCGAGGAAGGTAGCTCCTCGATATCTCGGACCGTTTTCGATCGTTATTAATCCTGTTACTATGGTCCTTAAGTTACCTCCTTTCCTGGGGAAGATCCACCCAGTCTTCCATGTCAGTTTGTTGAAGCTTGTGAATCCTCAGTGTGTGGAACCCCCACGTCCCTCTCTCCCTGGTCGGTCTGGGGAATATGAGGTCGAGGACATTCTTGATTCTAGAGTCTGTGGTGGTGGTCTCCAATACCTGATAAAGTGGGTGGGTTATCCGCTATCGGAGTCATCTTGGGTGTGGGATACCGATCTTCATGTGAAGCGGTTGGTGACCCGATACCATAAGCTGAACCCTTCAAGACCTCGTCCTGCTCCTTTTCTGTGATCCATTACGCACTTAACGTTCTTTCTATTTGCTTCATTCTAGGGGGACCCTTGGTAGGGGGAGCCGCCTGTCGAGCCTACGCTGCTCGACATACGTCGTGAGAGGGGCTGCTGTACCTGTCTTCGTGCTGCTACTGCTTGTCCCATTTTGCTGCCTCCAGTCCGCTGTTGTTCCTACACGTCTACATGTTACACCGGGGAGTCCTACGGAGCTGGTGGCTGGGGGGGGGGCTTGTGACACTGGTGAGGGGGGGTAGTTCGCGTGAGGCGGTCGTGCATCTGGCGGCTGGGATAGGCGGGACTTGATGGGGGTGGCATTTGTTGGGGGGTTTCACCTTGCTATGGATTGGTCTACACATACCCGGAAGCGGTTCCTATTGGTGTATGCTATCCCGCGGGCTATTTAAGGAGGCGTTGGGTGGTGGCTCCCAACGCCGACTTTGTATTATTTTGCTGCTCGTGCCTGACTACGTTGCCCGTGAATAAACCTAACATCGCTGAATTGGCTGGTGTGTCTTGCTTTTTGTCATATGGGATCGTGGTTCGGCGAGCAGGCCGAGACTGGGTGGGAAAATCTCTGTGATGGTGAATGCTATCTTGAAAGATAGGATAACCTTGTCAATTCTGGAAGAGGAGTAGTCCATCCCATTCTCAAGAAACCATTTCTGGATCCCATAGATTTGGACTATTTCTGTCCAGTTTCTAAGCCTCCTTTCTAAGCCTACCACTCAAAGGATCTTGGAGGAAATGGATCTTCTGGACTCCTTTCTGCCTAATTTCAAACTAGAATACTGGTTTGAGACATCTTTGATCACAGTTGCTTATACTGTATTGAGACAAGTTTGGTTGCACTTGGTGATGTGGCAGCTCAGAATGTGGGTAATGTATCCATCTTGGTCCCCCTTGACATCTTGGCAGCCTTTGATACCCATTGATCATGGAATCTTTCTGAACTAGCTTAGGGTGTTGGAGTTCTGTTGTGATTATCCTTCCATTCAGTGTTGAGGGAAATGTGGTTTAGTCCCTGATCCCTGCTTTGCAGGGGGGCCTTAAGAGCACCAAGGACCCCTCATTTCAACCCTGAGCTATTCAAATATTCTCTTCTGTTGGAAATTTTATGTGTCTTTATGTAGATCCAAATGAAATATTCTTTGTTTAATTTATGCCATAGTTTCATCTGTGCCCAATATAAATAGAGGGTGGGATGAAGATGATGATTATTCATATGGATTGCAGTGCTGATAAAAATGTTACATAATTTTGCTGTATTTTCTCTTGCACAAAAGTGACAGACCTGAACTGCATGAACTGGAATTCTGTATAGATTAACAAATTAGTGCATTGCTACGTGAATTGGTTGCTTAATATTATTTTTATAAAAGTTATATATAAGATTACGTGAACAAGGAAAGAACGGAGTCCTGGCAAAATTTTAGAATCAGCTTTGTTGCTAATTTCAATTTTGACTGGGTGTTTGTAGTAAGAAAATGCTAAGATTTGCCTGTGGTGTTTCAAACTTATTACAACTGTTGCTTCCTGAATCCAGTATTGCCACATTCCCCATATGATATTTTATATAAATAATGAAAACTTTGTTCACATAGCTACTGCAGATTTTGCCTCAACTCACCTAATCCTAAACTGCAGTTTCTTCCTTCTTCCAGTAATATAATGCAGTGGTGAAATCCAATTTTTTTACTACCGGTTCTGTGGGCGTGGCTTGGTGGGTGTGGTTTGGTGGGCGTGGCTTGTGGGCGTGGCTTGTGGGCGTGGCAGTGGAAGGATACTGCCAAATCTCCATTCCCACCCCACTCCAGGGAAGGATATTGCAAAATCTCCATTCCCACCCCACTCTGGGGCCAGCCAGAGGCGGTATTTGCTGGTTCTCCAAACTACTCAAAATTTCCGCTGCCGGTTCTCCAGATCCTGCTGGATTTCACCCCTGGTATAATGTAACAAGAGCCCCATTTCCATTTTGGAGATTTCTCACAAGCTTCATTCTGTGCTTTAGGTTTTCTGTTTCTGGAAACTGCCTGGTATTCTTCTTCAATGATTCTCTTCTCCCACTTTCTATACAACTTATTTTTTGTTCAGCATTTTAAACACCTCTGCATATATCCACTTTGGGCTCTATGGATTTCTCCCATTTTGTCTTGCAAGGAATATGGTTGTATCTTCAGTATCTTGTTCCATGAAATTTTCCATCCTTCCTGGACCTTTTTCTTCTCAAGGATTTAATGCAATTTTGATAGTTTCAATATATTTCATGGCAAATTGGAATCTTTTGGGAAAAAGTGGAAGGATACCAATATCTCTGAATATTGGTTTCTCTAGATTCCCAATTATGTTGGAAAACTGAAATTCTCCAGACACATTCTACAATTTGAAAGTTTCACATATTGCTATGTCTATGTTTATAACACATTTGTAATCTAAATATACTAAAGAATGTCTTTTTTGTTTTTTATTCCTCATACAGTTAAAGTATGCACTATATCATTTCAATCGGAAATTGTCCTTGGAACCTAAGGTATCTGTCAATTGTAGAATAGTAGTTGTTGGATCATCAAATGTAGGAATCTCCTTCCTGGAGACACTGATTTTTTGGTAAGTTTTTAGATTTAATTTCACATTGGACAATTTTTCACTATATTTATTTGTTCAATTATTGCATTTATGTCTCATCTTTTTAATGAAAGCTCAGTGTTATATACTTGTAAGTCTCACCTTGTTTTGTCTCTAAAATAATAATCCTTGAGTTAGATTAGGCTTTGAATAAATGACTGGTCCGAAGTCACCCAGGGAGTTTTCATAGTTAAAGATAGAGTCAAACTGTATGTCATCATTTCATGTCTGGCACCTTAGCTATTACAATTTACCTAACCTGTCTATACTGCTGTGATCTAAAGTCTTTGTGCTTGTTAAAGTACACATGGTACTGCTTCCTTCCACTCAGTGTTAAAGACAATCAAGTTGACTTTCATTTGGGTATGGCATACATTATAGCTTGTAGTGGTGATTATCACTAGCATTCACAGTGCTGATAATGTAGTTCCAAAAGGAAGACCTCTTTAGAACGAAACCATTAGAGCAGAAATGGACAGCATCAATCTCTAGTTTTTGGTTTAGCCAGGATGGCCAATGTTTTAAGACGTAGTGGGAATTACAAGCTAATATTTGGAGGGCCAGACTTTTTGTTGTTATTGTTAGTTGCCATCAAGTTGATATTGACTTATAGAAACCTTGTAGTAGTTGTTCTGGGTTGTATTTGCTCTTCAGTCAAGTGGCTAATCCCTGCTAGAGTTGAGTCTATGGCTGTAGTTACTGCATTGATCAATTACAATGCTAATCTTCTTTTTTTTACTTTTTCCTTCAATCTTGCCAAACATGGTATCTTGGTCTACTATTCTTTCTCTTTGCATGTCCATAATATTAAACTGTTAGTCTTGTCAATTGAGTTGATAAGGAAAGCTTCATCCAGCAGTTCATAATGCTCAGGACCATTTGCCAGTATTTCTTTCTTTCTTTGTTTGTTTGTTCATTTGTTTATTTATTTATTTTCTGTAGCCATCCTTCTCAACCAAGTGACTCTGAGTAGTTATAGTTCTAAAACAATAAAACATTTAAAAACAATAAAAACAATACAAAGCTAAATATACAGTGACCAAAAAATTAACTAATTAACAGTGCACCCAAGATACAAGGCCTTTAATACATTTGGAGCCCCAAATCCAGTATATACTCAGGTTTTTTTAAGCCTTATGAAAGCCAACAGTTTGGGGCCATTCTAACCTCTGAAGAGAAAATATAGTGTTCCACATTATAATAGAATTTTTTTTTCTAGAATGTTTTACTCTGCAGATCCAAACCAGATTTGGTTCCCGTTTTACTTTGATGTTTCTTCTAGCAGCTTCTCTCACCTGACCAAATTTGGTCCCATTCAGTTTTCAGACATACAAACAGAGTTCTTATCTCTTTTACGCAATGTTTTCCATTAAGATGGCAAGAATAAAGAGGAAAGATCTAGAGCTAGTTAGTAAGAATCCACTTCCAGAGTGGGGGTGGAGCTTCGCAGCGTTACCAGTCACAGAAAACAGAGCTGTCCATTCCTGTGCTGGCTTCTCCCTGTTTGTGGGCTCCAAAAGGAGCCAAAGAGACCTCGTAGGGGCAGCGAAGCTAAGGAGGGGTGCTCTCAGAGGTTGCAGGAGAGATTACAACTCTCCTGCTGAACCCTGGGACTTCTTTCTCTCTCTGCCATGGTGAGGAGAAGAGGCAGTCTAAGATGGCTGCCAAGAAGCTGGGGAAGCAGATGACCATCTAAGCACGGTGCAGGTGCGGACTTTGGTGAACAGTATGTGAACTGGGTGAGAAGAATTCTTTTTATTCAAATTTTAACCCCAAAAGAATATTCAGTAAAAAAGAGGTTCACAACTATTCTTAAAGTAGCAGTGACCTAGCACTCTGAAAAAACTTTAAAATTGAAGGAAAGAATTAAAGGGAAAAAGGCAGAAAAATCACTAAAATAGAAATTTGGATTTTCAAACTGGATGGGCACTTTGAAATGCTGAAATTATCAACTTAAAAATCAATATTATTTTTACATTGGGGGAAAATGAAAAACTGGTTAATATTGAAATCCAATCTAAGAGCGCCACCCGCTGGCAAAAGGAAGAACAACATACTCCCAAAATCTTGGAATTATTTGATTTTTTTGGGATTTAAATGTGATAATACAAAAGACATTATCATTAAAATGACCCCTGAGGATTACAATACAAAACTGAATTTATAGAGGGACCTGAGTGGGTTCTGGAAAATGTATGGGACTATCCATAATAACCAAAAGCTAACATGGGTTGTCAAAAACAGATCATGCCAGACTAATCTTATTGCATTCTTTGACAAAGTGACAAAGTTAGTGGACCAGAGGAATACTGTCGATATAATTTACTTGGACTTCAGTAAGGCATTTGATAAAGTAGCTCTGAACCCTTAAGGCAAACCAAATACAAGTGGTCCTTGCTTAATGGCCAGTTGCTTAGCAAGTGTTCTAATTTATGACTGACCTCCCCAGAGCTACTTGACCCGTTTTTGGAGTTTTGACAGCCATGCACGCACACACACACGCACACACACACACACACACTTATGACCCGTTACAACATCCCACACAGTGATCTATGTTTTTTGCCAGTTTCCAACAATTCCTTCTTCCTCTCTCATCTTGTCTCTTTTTCTCATTTCTCTCTCATCTCTTCTTTCTCTTTCTTTTTTTCTCTCTATCTTTCTCTCTCTCTCACCTCTCTCTTTCCCTCCCCCATTTCTGTGTCTTGCCTCTCTTTCCCGCCTCTGTGTCTGTCTCTTTTTCCCCCTCTCTGTGTCTCTCTCTTCCCCCCTCTGTGTGTCTGTCTCTCCTTTCCCCCACTCTCTCTGTGTCTGTCTCTATCTTTTCCCACTCTCTCTGTGTGTCTGTCTCTCTCTTTCCCCCTCTCTCTGTGTGTCTTGCCTCTCTTTCCCGTCTCTCTGTGTCTGTCTCTCTTTTCCCCCCTCTCTGTGTGCCTCTCTCTCTCTTCCCCCTCTCTCTGTCTCTCTTTCCCCCTCTTTGTGTGTCTGTCTCTCTCTTTCCCCCTCTCTCTCTGTGTCTTGCCTCTCTTTCCCGTCTCTCTGTGTCTGTCTCTCTTTTTCCCCCTCTCTGTGTGCCTCTCTCTCTCTTCCCCCTCTCTCTGTGTGTCTGTCTCTTTCCCCCTCTTTCTCTCTGTGTGTCTCTTGTCTCTCTCTCTCTTTCCCTCCCTCCCTCCCTCCCTCTCTGTGGGTGGGGGGAAACTGGTGCTAGTTGGTGGGAATCTGATGTTCGGATCATCAAGCCACATACTGAAGACCAGATGGGGGCAATCCCACAAAAATATCTTCTGTTGCTTGTGAGCACTTCTGCTTAGGAGGAAGAAGAACGCAGTGGGAGGAGGCTTGTCGGGTGTCAGAGGGGCAGCGATTTCGCATCTCCTAAGGGGGATTGAGCCTCTCCACTCACATCTTTGCCTGAGGGCATTGCTGGCAGCCACTTCCTGCATTTCAGGAAGTCCATGCTCTTCGTGCTGCTGCTTGGCATCATTGATGCATAGAAGTTTTGTTCGCTACCTGCAAGCTCTGGGTGGCAAGCAGCCAAGCAAGCAAGCCAGCAATCTGCCAGCTGCCTCTAATCTGCAGGTTACTCATGAGCAGCATTGGCCTTTCTCCCTAACTCTCCTGGCCAATGGTGCTCACGAGTAAACTGCAGCTAGGAATCTCAAATACAGCCAGGAATGAACATTTGTGTGGTAGCCGCTGGCTGGAGTTACTAAACAGGGGGCCAAACAAAGTGCCTGAAGGACCCCATCCTGTCACTGGGAGTCCAGGCGACTTGGCAATTGGCGAGCAGCTGGGCTCCTTGAGAGACAGAGTTTGCAGGGGGCTGATCTACCACTGGCTACAACACAATGTTCATTCTCATCAGTATTTGAGATTCCTAGCCAGGTCTCCAAAAAGTACCAGCAGAAAAAGCTGCTGCCATTGTTGCCATGTTCTTCACACATGCACATCCCATTCGACTTGCAAGGTAATGGGATCTGCGTGTGTGAAGAACATGGTGGTGACAAACATGGCAGCTGGGGCGACCGACCGGGCGACCAGTTTGGAGGCATGGCCAGCCGGCCATTTCTACCGGTTCTGCGACCTTGGCCCAATTTTTGCTAACAGTTCACATGAACCGGTGCGAACCGGTAGCAACCCACCACTGATGTGGTACCTTGCTCAATAGTAGTAACTGTGAGAGGGATCTTGTAGTCCTAGTGGACAAACATTTAGATATGAGCTAGCAATGTGCAGCAGTTGCCAAAAAAGCCAACACAGT
>JANHZT010009060.1:50997-63138 GCA_032468215.1 Stegonotus admiraltiensis | reverse complement strand
TGTCTGTTAGTAAAAATCATCATGCTGAATTCAATATAAGCAGTTGTAACTTGTAGCTTTTTAGAAATCTTACGAAAATCTCAGAATCAGTCCCAGATTTAGATAATCTATCAACAAATGAGAGCCTGTGCTACACAATTCCATACTGTTACAGCATAAGAAGCATAAGAGTTCATCTTTGAGGCAATTTGATTTATTTGACAAATCTAGCAGTGATGGAATTCCAAGACTCCTCAACAAACAAGTTGCTACACTTAACTATTTATTCTTACTAAACAATTTAGATCCTTGTTTCAGAGATAGATCTTTCCTTACCAGATTCCTTAATGTCTTCAACAAAGGCAGATTTTCTATTCTAGTCCTTTCATTGGAAAAGTTCTTTAAAATTCAAGGACATATTCAGAGATGTATCTGCTTGGAAAATAGCCCATATTAAATTGTACAGCACAATCAAACATCAGGGGTTGATCATAGAAAATGTTTTATGACATTTTGTATTATGCCATAAATGTTTTATGTTAGTTTTTATGTCATAAAATATTCATAAAAGTTGTCAAATTTCAATACCAGATTATTTTATTTTATGGGCCTTGGAATTGTTAATGGTTGGGCACTGTTCTCAAGTGAATAAACTAGACATCAATTCTCTTCTTACCTGTATGCCAGATTCCTTGCTGACTCTTTCTGAGATTGATAGTCGAGTTTGAGCAAGAAGTGTGGCTGAAGTGCTGAGGAAGACTACAAAACCATTTGAAACTGAACATTTTAGGTCTTCTTGCAATACCAATGACCATACCTCAAGTGGCTTTTAGAGTTGAAAACAATACAGTTCCCATAGGGATAGATTTCTGCATCCCTGAAGTAGGGCCATTGCCTCATGTATCTATTTCTCTTGAAGAATCTTTTTCTCTGCTTGTTGCAGAATGGTAATGTGATCCCAGCCTTCCAAGTTATCAAGATTACTTACTTTTAGTCAAGCAACATTGCCTTCTGTTCTCCTCCAAACACTGCCCCAGGGTTGTAAATGGATATAAATGGATATGAGTTATCACTCATATATGTGATGCAGAGAGATGACAAAAAAGAGCAAATTGCTTCCCGTGATGGTGGTTCTTTGAGTAGCTATTTGTGAATTCACACACTGCACTGTCTGTCTTCTATAGATACCATAATTTAGCAAGCATTCTTAGTTTTATAAGCCTGATATGAGAAGGAACTAAGGAGAAAAAGAATGACAAATGTGAACATATTTTTAAAAAGCAAGTAGGAAGGTAGTTATCCAATTCTTGTAGTTGAAAAAGCTGGTTATACCTCTATAACTTTAGTTTAAATAGAGATGCTTTAATAAGTGAAACAAAAAAAAGTATCCTTTTAATGCCTGCATTCATTCCTCCACCTTCATTTTTTACACATTTCTGCCGACAATGGACAAGCTTCTTAAAGCCACTTTTCTTACTGGATCCTGACAGTCCTTTTTACCTTTTCATTTTAGTCAAACAGATGGTCACAAAAATATCCCATTAGTTTTGGGGAAATGTGTCATATGTCGTCTATAGCAAATAAGGAATGTTGCTGAGAGCCAAAGGCCTCTTGTTGGCCTGTGAGGTGTGTGGCCTAGAATTATCATACTGCAGCTGAATTTTCTTCTTATGAAATGGTAATCTTGAAATCAATTTCATTTTGAGATATTCATCAACTATCTTTAACTTGTTCCTCGTAAACTGCACTGAGTCAGAGTAACTTGTAGACTTACATGTCAGGAAAAATAGGAACACAACTTTTTCTCATAATAATCTCTTTTCAGTTAAAAGAGAACAACAAATGCTAAAGAACATGACAAAGCTTCTAGTGCATCAGTACTACCAACTAAGAACACTGTTTCTTAGAACACTAAGAAACATTATTTTTTATTCAACCCTTGCAATTTTTCAGTACGTGAAATCTCTTCAACCAGAAGTTGTTCCAAAGAACTGGGTGGAAAATGTTAGTTTTAGCCAGTTGTTTTGTTTTGTTTTTATTTTGCTTCATCTCAGCAGATGGTGGACACTGTTTCTCTGGAAATACTTCAGCAGGGGCTTGACAACATCCATTTGCAACAGTTTAATAAAGGACTCCTCAAACTTTCTATCCATAAATTGCATTTTTAAAGGGCTTTGGTACAATTACCCAAAGTGGTTGCTGCAAAGGCAAGATTATTCACAAACTATACATATTTTCCAGTGGTGGATTGCTAGTGGTTCACCCCAGATTGGGCGTACTGGTAGCGGCGGCGGTGGGAGGTGCTGCCCACCCACCCGGACGTCTCTGCACATGACCAGAAGTGTCACGCGTACACATGAGCGCCCACAAGAGAATCAGTAGCAGCTGAAATTGAAACCCACTACTGATATTTTCTCTCATGAGAATAGGAACTGAGACAAAATAAGGAAAATATTTAAAATAGCAGAAAATGGAGAAGAAAACAGAGAAGTTGGGGAAATGAAGGGAGTAAAGAAGAAATTATATTGCTATTGAATGAAAAAAAATCACTTAATTCTCTTGCAAAGGGAAGAGATGTGTACAGTAAAGAAAACTCAATCCAACATCAAAAGTTCAATTGTTCTCCATATTTTTTATCGTAGATCCTGGATGAAGAAGGGCTAGTCTCCAATATCCTTTCAAATTTTAGTTTTCATTCTTGAGATGAGACAAATTTAGAGTATCACTGAAAATAAGTGTAAGAGTAGTTTGTATAATTTAAATGTGATGTGGGTCTTTCTCAATTTGTCTCAATATTTGGAGCTAATATTACAATAATAACATCTGTTAACATAAAATCTGTAGTTTGCCTGTAAACCTAAAGACCTAGATTCATTTGTCAAGTACCTATAACATCAATATTTCTCTGTAATTGAAATATGTTTATTTTCTCAGCAGATGTTGCACATTTCCTCTTCTATGGATTGGCTGCTGAGTTACTGCTTGCTTAGTAATTTTATAGCTCATTTATTATAAAAATATGAATTGCTGAAGCAGAATATATTTTAATAAATATTGGTATCTGTGAGAAAATTAGAATTATATGATAAATAATATTTATTTATCTATTACTATAGGTCCCATGTCCTAGTGGTGCAGATATCAAAAAATTATTAACCAACAGAGAGGTATCAACAAACTATAAACAAAGATACATAGGAGTAGTGCCCTCCAATCTTTTTATTATTTCTGATGATGAAGATGCATTAGCAGCAATGAAGTGGCTAAAAGAAAAAGTGATTGATTCCACAGGTAACAGTTTTACCAATTCTACTACATGAAGACAGCAGAGGTTTATGTATTTCTTGGCAAGTTGCATCTCTATTTCTAGCATATAATTATAGCTTAATTAATCCTTGCAAACTGTTTCATCTGCTCTTATTTATTGTACAGATTAATTTACAATGTACAGATTAATTTGACAATGTCAGTTTTGGAGACATTTATATTTCTTGCCTGGAACAAAGATTGAAAAGAAGAATTACCTATAATTGCTTTATGAAATTAGATTAACTGAAATGAAAGACCTAAGCACAAAGTCTGGGATTGTTAATTAACATATGAGATAGTAATATCATTAAATATGTTTTGCAGCTAGATACAAGGTTTTTTTAGACTGAAAAAGCTGAAAAGAAAAATTGGATAAGGTCCCTTATTTCCATGTTGGAAATAGCATTGAGTGTGCATTAATTCACTCCTCCGGTGGAGTTCCAATGTGGATATACAGTATCATTTCATATGCCCATTCATAATGACGTGGTTGTATGTTGATTTTTGTGAAACTAAACAGAATACTTTTTATACCTTGCTTTGTTTATTGCAAGCGTGATGAATAGATTTACTTGTTCAGATATGTCTTTTATTTGGGGAACCAAGTCTTACCTTTTGCTCCTTTTGTGGAGCAAATGATGGGATATGATACTGTACAATCTCCTGCTCTTATCTGCAATTGCAGAAAAGATGCCTTTTTAATCTGTCTCGTTTCTCGGTTTAATTCATTTGATTAATGTTAGGAAAAGGCTGCTCCTTTGACAAATCCGGTCAATTCAGTCCCATTTACTAATGACTTATTCTGTTAGATCTGTCCTTTTGGGACCTGAGAGGCAGAATGCATTCTGTGGGGGAAGAAAAGGGAAACTGCCCTTACTTTTTATTCTGACTTAATAGTAAGCGTTTAGTGAGCAGTGCCATGTGTGCATCCTTTGTCTGTGTGCTTGTATGCATGTACTGTACATCTGCACACAAGTATAACATTTATAGAATGCACATTTGCTCCCTTCATGCAATCCACCTAACAATCCCCCAAGTGTAGGTGATGAAAAAAGGCTATGTTTACATATATACTAAACCAAAGACTGTTGTACCATCTTACCCAAAATCGATGGTTGCTGCTGTGTTGTATAAACTTATAAATTATAGTGATTTGAATGCAGCTTTTATTTAATTATTTTTAAAATTTATGTTGACATGCAAAAACACCCTATAATGCCAACAAGAAAAAAGATACTGATTGATTCATTGAACAAAAAAAAGTCCCTAGAAATATTATAATCATTAAAAATTTGATAAAGAAAAACTGATTAACGTAGGGGGATCAGATTGATATAATAACCAGGCACATAAAATGAATTCAACCCTAAACTTATTATTAAATCTGTACTATATCAATATTTCTTTATCTCATTTTTAGGACAAAGGAATTTTTGAAAAAATAGACAGCAAACTTATATCCTGATCCATTTTAAAATATTCTTTGAGTGTCCAATAAATACAACATAATATTTTTGATGAATTAATTTAAATTATAAAAAGTATGCTTTACATTTCTTAACTCAAGAACCCCTTAAAAACCTTGGATATTCCAATTCTTTGTCTATACTTACAAAGATCAAAAGTTACTTTTTCATCACTATCATAATTGTGAATGTTTGCTGTCCAAGGCAGTGACTTAACAAGCACTATTTGTACCACCTAGTATTGGCTGATTTATAATTATTAAATTTCCCAGTTGTAGTCACTAAAGCATGGTCTGAGATTGCAGTGGAACATATTGAAGAATCCCTAAATTGATTCATGAAGGCAGAACAAATGCAAATATAATCTGTCTAAAATCATGTTGATATCCGTGTGTCTCAGATCTTCTGACAGTCCTAAATTGAGGTGAAATCTCCAGTATAAATTATATATTAGTAGTTGTAGAATATAATTTAGAAAAAAGCTTTGAATTATGTCAGTAATATTCTTAATGGGCCATAAAAGTTAATTAGATCAATAGTGACAGTAGCTATCTTTGCCATCACAAAAATAATGAATCTTTCAAGTTGCAGCGTTGATATACCACATGAGGGTGTTTTTTTTTTGCTTTTAGCTACCAATATGCTTTATTTGAATATCAGTTAATATTGGTTTGTCCATTCCCAATCCTATGTCTTAAAAAGAGGTTTCATTTGATAGACTATGTATTTCTTGTAAAGTAATGTTCTCGGAACGTATAATTCCAGCTTGCTGCAAATTGTTTCTTTTTAATAGCTAATACTATAACCGTTATTCAACAGAGAAATGCAAACTCCATAAAGATCCATGGTGGCCAAAGCTATTGTAAATCTTTTGACCTCATGTCCAAGAGACAGGCAAAAAAAAAGATTGTTTGTAAAGGGGATTCTAGATAAAACGTAACTTTACGTACATGGTATTTCAATTTGGTAGTTTGTCTTGAAAGATGTAAAAGCTGGTCTCTGGTATTATAATGTATTGGTTATAGGGGAAGACATAGTAGAGGATTTCCTGAATCCATTCTTCCATGTAATTAAATAAAGATTCCTGCTGCTTAGTATCAAAGGTAGATTGTTTCTAATTATTTTTGGTGAGCTGCCCATGTATTTTAATTAGTAGAGTTTGTAGATTTGTAATACATTACATGAGGTTGATCCTTTTCTTCTAATTCAGTAGCAATAATTCTCTTCAAGGTTTCCAAATCTTTTTCAAATTAACAAACATGCACTTTCCTAGTTTTAACATTTCCATGGATCGTAAGTATGCCTGTTTCCAAATTTGTGAATGTATTGTTTCCAAATTTGTGAATGTATTGTCCATTTGTTTAGAAATTGATTGGATTTTTACCATTTATTTGAAAGTTTGTCCCCCCTCAAGAAGCAGTACATTAGAGAATCATTTTGGTATACAGGAGAGGACAATACAGGACAGGAGAGGACAGAACAGAATGGAAACTTTATTGTCATTTGAAATGTACACTAATCAGCATACATTAAAATGAAATTTTGTTGCAGTCAGCTCTCAAAAGATAACCATTATGCATATACCCACACACACATGCATATATGACACAGAGAGACATCACAGTCCAATTTGGATGTATACATATACATGGCAAAAAAAAAGAATCCTGCGAGTTTACAAGACCGATGGCATAAGGAACAAAGCTGTTACAGAATCTAGTAATCGTGCTGTAGATATTTTGAAACTTCCTCCCAGAGGAGAGCAACAGAAACAGACTGCAAAGTGGGTGTGTGGGGTCTCTAACAATGCTTTGAGCTCTAAGCACATAGCACTTATAAGTAGTATGAATAACGGGAAGTGAGCTTCCTATAATCTTCTCAACTATCCTTACCATTCTCTGTATGGACCTTCTATCTGAGGCATTGCTACCACCAAATCAAACAGTGATGCAGTTTATTAAAAAGGCATTTATGAGTTCTCTGGTCATGGAAAGGCATTGTCTTAGACCTAGGACCAGAGACATGTAAACTTTAATTATAGTGATTATTATAGTGATTATACACCTTGACATGTACTAAAAAAACCCATTGTCAATTAGTGCAGTTCCTGGAGCAGAAATGTCACATTGCAGTTTTAAAATAGGCTAGTGAACATACAAGAGTGATTTTGTAGTACAGCCCCATATAGAACAAATTATACTATAGGTAGACTTCACTTACCAACTGTCTTGTTTATTCACCATTCAAAATTGTAGCAGTTTTAAAAATATACAACTTTATGACCAATCTTCACCCTTATGACCATCACAGAGACCTGCAGTCATGTGATTGCCATTTGTATGCTTCCCAACCAGCTTTTGACAAGCAGAATTAATGGAGGATATGGAAGTCAAATCGCAAGTCACAGTCACATGATGTCTCATTTATGATACAACTTTTGAAGCAGAATTTGGTAACTAAAGCTGATGTCACCATGGTTTGAAAAATAAATTATAAATATTTTCTAATCTACAAAGAAACGTATTTAGAAGTAAAATCCAGAGTTAAATACAGGTGACAAATTTAATCATAAAATCAGCAGTATGAAATTTATAACTCACAATTTCAGTTGTTCCAGAGACAAAGCTTCACCGTAAAGAGGGTATATTGGTAACTTATTTCTAGTAAGACCGAAGACAGAATGTTAAAACATGCTAAAGTAAAGGACCTACAGTATTTTGCAGTAGCACATCTATATAGAAACTTAGTCAGGATAGGACAAAAGATTTCCCTTTTAAATAAAAGGGAAGTACCTAACATTCTCTCTGCAAACTGATATCCATTATTTGCTACTTGATAAATTCTTTAGTTTTGGTAAAACTCAAAAGTGCATGGCTATTTTAGATAGGCTTTGTAAATTTACCTCCATAATCTTATTCCAGGCTGAGGAAATATATCTAATACTGTCAGTCAGGATGAGTCCTTGGGGAAGAATGTTAATCTAAGTCAGTAGATCTTAGATCTACGTAGATTCAAGCCACAACAGTAACTTAGATTTATTCATTATTTGTTTTTAAAATTTTTACATTACTTTTCATTTGCAAATATCAAAGTTATTTAGAACAATATAATATAGTTAAATATAATATAGAGGATAAAGTTCAAAAATGGCTTTTTAAAAGTCAACATTGAATTACTAGGTCAGCTGACAACATCAAAGGAAAATCTAAGCAAATAAATCAATTTCCATTTTTTGGTAACAGCACTCTATTTTTGGAGTTCACTGAACTCCAAAAATAAAGTTTCTTCTACAATGTGGGCACCAATACAGAGATTGTTTGTCTATATACCCCAGCTGACTGAATGTCAGCAAGCCATAGTCTGATCAGTAGATCATCCTCTCCTCATTGTAAGGACCAGATAGGCCACTGTGGAAGGAAGCAATATATAACAGTATATAATAAACAACTATGTGTTGAGGGAAAGCTTCACTTTACAGTACAGTATTTACCAAATTTCAATTTCTTTAGATTTCATATGCAATAACTTTGATGCCCACCATGTTGGATAGAGAAGATGAGAATTGCAGCCCAACATTTCTGGGGTTAAGTTAGTGAAAATTGCTGCAAAAGGCCATTAATATCTTATGTTCTGGTACCTCTATTTTGTTGATTTCGTTACATTTGACAGAGAACAGATAGAAGAGGGATACATAACTTTTCTAGTTGTAGAGTAAGAGAATTCTAATGGCAATGTTTCTTCTTTCTAATTTCCCAACATACTTAAACTTTTTATTGTTTTTATTTGGAGATCTTATAAAGAAAAATAGAGGGTGGTTAGATAGAGGGTTATCTAGGGAGGGATGGTACTTTTTCCCTTTCCTTTTTCCCACTGGGTCTCAAAGAAAGATATGAAGTTTCCCTGCTTTGATGCAAAGTGTTTCCTATTTCTGGAATATATTCTGCAGAATTTTAATAAATTATTTTAGCTGTTATTGGTAGGTAATTGTGTTTACTTCATAACATCAGAGCAACAAGGAGGTCACAGATTACTTCAGCTTTATCATATTAATTATATTAATGAGGTTTATTCTGTTTTTTTTCCTTTTGCTTTCTCCAGGGAATATTATTGTCTATGGGAATACAATTGATGTGTACACCACTATAGAATCCCTCTTATCATTAGGAATTAGTGGCTATTGTATACACTTTGTGCACCCTCCCTCAAATTCCAATATTACTTCTCTCAATAACAACGCAATAGAAAGAGCTATCAAGAAAGCATTGTCCAGGTCTCGTGTAACTGAATACCATGATAGTCTATTGGCTCAGTGGAATGATGGCAGTCACCCAGATCCAATCACATGTGCATCTTTCACTACAAATACAAAGCCATTTAAGTTGCAATGTTCTGTAAGTATGTGCCTTTGCTGCATTTTAATATATATCAACTGAACAATTGAAACAGGCTTGGATTCTAGCATTCTGCTTTTGGATCTTGCTATGCTGAAACCTAGCTTGAACCTTGAGCATGAATCGTATTTTTGTCTGATTATGCTATGTTTTAAGTTTTAAGCATAACTGCATTGGTATGCTCAATCTTACAGAATAAGCTAGTTCTGTTTTACAGAATAAAAGTATACTTTGAAGTTTGGGATAAGTCTGCAAAAAGTAATCCTCCTTTCATATTTACATTTTCCAATAATTTTGTGCAGGTGATGTATACCAAACCCAATTTTGTTTTAAAAAACTAGCGAATTATTTCATCCTCCACCCACAAAGTCCTTTTGCACTTTTTATCATGGTGGGGTTATTCCTGGGAGGAATGAGCAAACAAGAATACATATTTCTAGCATGCCACCCAAGGTGTAAATGTCATCCTAGTCACCTGGCTTAAATAAGCAGTCTCTATATAGGATAGCAGCAATATAGGAATGTGGCAGCAGTAGATGATCAATTTATTAACAATGGCAAGGACATTATTTCATACCACACAGCAATAGACAATGCTACACCACTCCTGTGATTTACTAAGAAAACAATATGGATGGAAAATATAGCATGATTTATGATACAGTGATGGATCATGAGCTGAGAAACGAGGACATGTCAGAATCAGGGTGGCATATAGATGTAATAAACAAACAAACAAACAAACAAACAAATATCCAAGATAGGTTAAATAATGTTCACTTCTTACAAGAACCTTTAGTAGAAGAAAATGAAATAAGATCAATACTATGGTTATAACCAGGCTGGATGGCTAGGAAGTAAAGTAATAGCCAGAAAAATATGGCAAGCAGTAGAATCAGGATGAGTACTGGTTCTAACGAAATTATGCCAGCAAATCCAGACAATGGAAAATAAATTGAAAGAAATTCACATCTCAGCACCAAATAAAGAAGAATTAAGAGACTGTGCCAGCTATCATACATATCCCTAACTTCACATACTAGCAAACTAATCCTTATCCAATGCAGATTTGGATTTTATTTGGAAAAGGAGATGCCAGATGTTCATTTTTTTAAAAAAAAAAGCATTTTAAAATACAATAAAAACTATAAAAATGGAAAAAAGAGAAAAAGAAAGAGAGAAGAAAATAAAAAAGAAAAGATTTCTACTCTGCTTTCTATCACATAGTTCCATCTTACTCTTTCTCCTTTCTCTTTTTTCTCTTAGTTTGTAATTCCCTTCCCCTCTCCTTTTAGCCCAGTGGTTCTCAACCTGTGGGTCGGGACCCCTTTGGGGGTAGAAGGACCCTTTCACAGGGGTCACCTAAGACCATCGGAAAACACATATTTTCAATTGTTTTAGGAATAATTTTATGGTTGGAGGTCACCACAACATGAGGAACTGTATTAAAGGGTCGTGGCATTAGGAAGGTTGAGAACCACTGTTTTAGCCCTTTTTATCCCCCAAATCCCTAAATCATCAATTCAATATTTCTACAAAAAGTCCATATAAGGTTTTTAGTCGTTCAAAAAAAAAAGTATCATTTTTTTACATGGCAGCAAAATAATCCTTAGGTTCGCCCAACAGGGAAATAGAAATGCCAGATGTGGTTTTAGAAAAGGCTGAGGAATTGATGCATACTAGATAATTAAGAAAACCAAAGATTACCAGAAATAAGTGAATACATGCTCATTAATTATAGAAAGACCTTCAGTCATGTCAATCATGTCAAGCTGTGGAATGTGCTTGAAAAAATGGGAATCCCAGAACATCATTGTCTTCATGTGAAACCTAAACCCAGATCAGGAAGCCATAGTATAGACAGAACATGACAAAACAGACTGGCATCAGGTTGGCAAATGAATAAGATAAAGCTGTATAATATAGACATTGATTGATTGATTGATTGATTCATTCATTCATTCATTCATTCAACCTATATGTGAAACATATATAGAAGAAAGCTGGACTGGAAGAAATGGTTTTAAAACTGGAGAAAGAAACATCAATAATTTGCATTATGCTTGATACATGAAAATGCAAATAATTTGCAATAGTATGAAAAGTAAAAAAGCAAAATGAAAAAAGAGAGAATTATGATTAAATATACTTGACAACAAGTACCAGCCTTAGAATTGAACTGAAGAGGTAGATAGCTCAACTGGTAGTTCTCTAAGTAGTAGTAGATAGATGATCAACTGTCTACTAATTAGAATCAACAGTACCGAAGCCAGCAGTCAAGAGATATACTGCAAACTAGTGCTTGGTAGAGAAACCATCAAGTCCATGGAAAATATATTCAGGATGTGTCTATCCTCCAAAGATCAAACTATGCAAGTAATGGGTTTCTCTGTTCTCTGCTTTATGGAGGTAACTGTTTGAAGGAGTAGGATAGAAAGAGTATTGTTACTTTTGAACATTGGTGTTTTGATAGCCAGCTAAATAAATAAATGGATTATCAAATAAATCAACCCTGAGGCACAATGTCCAGCCTCAATTTATCATAGTTTGGATACATTATGCAAAAGCCTTGTTTTCTGGATTAGTCTGTAATACTGGGAAAGGTGGAAGGAAAAAAAATAGGATGTTCAGCAGCAATGGGTGCAATATTGGAAGATCTGAAAGACCAGCTTCAGGACAGGTCCTCCTAAAAAAATCTATGTATGAGGTCACTAAGAATCAACACAAATTTGATGATACTTAAGCAGATTATTGAGCCCATAGTATGGAAGACTGACACTCCTGTCTTGGAAGCCTTGTCGATCTTTTGTGATTGCAGTTTGATAGTTTCTGTTGCTGCTATCTATCTTCCAGAGTTTGCCTCAGCTGGCATTTTATTTATTTATTTATTTATTTATTTATTTATTTATTTATATTTTTATTTAATTTATATGCCGCCCTTCTCCGGAGACTCAGGGCGGCTTACAATGTGTTAAGCAATAGCCTTCATACTTTTG
>JANHZT010009060.1:35735-46277 GCA_032468215.1 Stegonotus admiraltiensis | reverse complement strand
GTTGGACAGAAAGTGACTTTTTTGCTGTCTAGGAGTCTCTAGAGGCTGGGGACAGCAAAAAATGTCACTTCCTGTCCAACTGGGAGTTGGGAAATGGGCCGTTTCAGGCCTCCAGAGGGCCTCCGAGGAGGTGGGAAAGGCTGTTTAGAAGCCTTTCCCACCTTTCCCACCACCCTCCAGATCATAGAAAGGATCTGGAGCCAGGTGAGAAAGAAAAACGGGCCTTCCCCACCCTCCTGAGGCCCTCTGGAGGCAGGAAACAGCCTGTTTCCCTACTTCTGGTGGGCCCAGAAGGCCCGAAAATCAGTTGGCCAGCGCATGCATGTGCGGCAGAGCTGAGCTGGCGTGCCCACTGATATGGCTACGCATGCCACCTGTGGCACGCATGCCATAGGTTTGCCATTACGGGCCTAAGGTGCCAGAAAGTCCAGAACCGGCCTTGGTTTTGGCCATATTCCAAATTCAACACTAGCCTGAGCAAAAATATTTTTGATTTGATTCAGTCTAGAATATAATTAACTTGATTGTTACCAATGTTTTAAATAAATTTTCTCATTTTATCATAGGAAACAAGTTTTGGACGCTCAGAGAGGGACTACACTTAAGAGTTTTAGGGTCTGCAAGCAGCCTAGAAAGCCTCATATTGTGGACAGTACATGAAATAAAAATTGGCCATAACTTTGCCATTTATTTTGTTGAACTCTTGCAGAACAATTTCCTCTCTTCTTCTCACATTCTTCCTTCTGCTTCTTTTCTCTTCAAATAGAAACTAGAGAAAATGATTTAAAAGAAGTGATAACAGTTGCAGTAGAACTTGTAAAAAGGGATACTTTAAAAAAAATCCTCAGAAAGAAATGCTGTATGTGTCAGGTATTTAATATTCAGTATTAGCCCCTGCAATAATTGTTGGATATTTGTTTTTGTAAGACTGACACACTACACATTTTGGCTTCCAACGAGATAAAAATATATTATGTATAAATGTAAGAAGAACAATTTCTTACATTTTGCAAATTTTTATGATCAAATCAATTGTTAAATAGAAAAAATCATTAGAAAATCATAACCAATCCCACTTGCCTGATAAATTTGTCTCCTCACTTCTTTGTCATACAGTCATATTTTCCAGTTAACATATTTGCATGGCAACTCCTCTGAGAAAAGATGCCAAGCATGAAGCAGGTCTGAGAATCCAGTAATCCATTTTCATTATTAAAAAGATCTTGAATGTTCATCCAGTATGCTGATCCTCTCAGCTGTGGTGTTTACCGAAAGCAGAATTTACCTTTTGCATTTCTTGAAAGGTTTACAGTGATTGAAGTTAGATATTCAGTCCAGCATGTAACTACCACAGTTCATACAAACAATTAAATTGCAACGAAGTTTCATTTGTTCTTCCAGTCACCCTGGATTGATTTTAAAAAATAACAAAGTACTTTGAAGGCCTAATGATTAACAAGTTTACTGATTTTATATAATCTACATGTCTTGATAACATTGTTTTATACAGGTGGTATTCTACCTGGAAAATATAATTATGTGCATGTTTTTAAACCTGGGATTCCTGCCCGCTTGGATGTACAAGAATCACAACCTGATTATGTAAGTACTCCCTAAGTCCGTGATGGCGAACCTATGGCACACGTGCCACAGGTGGCACGAAGAAACCATATCTGTGAGCATGCGAGCTTAGCTCCAGCACACTGATTTTCAGGCCTTCTGGCCCCACCAGTCAGCAAACAGGCCATTTCCAAGCTCCAGAGGGCCTCCGGGGTGTGTGTGTGGAAGGCCGTTTTCTCCCTCCCCAGGCTCCTAGAAAGGCTCTGGAGCCTGGGGAAAGTGAAAAACAGGTCTACTGGGCCCACTGTGCCAACATGTGCCAAAAGCAGGGGGGTCACGCGCACATGCTTGTGGGGGGCAGGGCGCATAGAATTATGGGTGTCAGCACACGCACGTGTGACCCCTCCCCGCTGCCCCCGCTTTTGGCACGCGATGGCAAAAAGGTTAGCCATCACTGCCGTAAGTAATAAACATTGACATTTGAATTACAAGTATCTTGAGGAAATTTTTCTTTTCTTTTCTAGGAAACTTATAGACATATAATAAGCCTCCTATAAATCAGAAAAATTAGTCAAAATGCAACATGAGGTGTAATGACATTGTGACTGTCACAATATAATTTACAGTGCTTTCAATCCTCTAGTATATTAATTGAATGTGTAGATTGCCTCATTTTTTGCTAGCAATATTAACAAGCACCTTAAAGCAAATATATAGGTATGTTCTTCATTGCCTTTTTTATGCATCACTATTGAATATATACGTACCAAGCAGTTCTGCTTGGAAGACCTTCATTGCCTGGAAGTCTTTTCCTGTAAAGAAACAGATATAATATTTAAATAGAGCTAATCTTACTGCTAATAATAATGTCTTGGAATATAACCTTTGTGGTATAACTAGAAATCCTGTTGCAAAGCACTGATATAAAGCATTTTTGTAGTAACCAACCTACCTCCCTATCTTCCTTGTTCTCTTCCTGGAGTGAGTAGATTGATATGTGGTCTAGCTTTGCCTGTTGCCCCAACACTTCTCTCAATTTATTATAGGGGATGGCAATCACAACAGGAGATGCAGTAAAGGGAACTTACTTCAGAATACATGTCAACCAATACAGCAGAATAGAAACCATTACTTGCTTTTCAAAGGAACCTATTCCTGTTTCCAACTACATATCTTTATTTGGACACCATGAACGTCTTCTCAATAATCTTTGTTCTCGCTGGAGGGAGGGACTGATCTCAAATCTCTATAGGTAAGATAAAGTTTTATTTTGCTTTTGAAATCTATTATAATGCAGATTTTGGGGGCAGATTTCACTTTTGAAGAAAAGTGTCCTGGTCATAGGCAACATCAGTAATGGGTACTTGTTCCTGAAAGGTAAACAGAGAGTCGATGGAGAATAGTTTTAGGAAGAGCTTTGTGACTTTACAGTAGTATATTTGAATATACTACTGTATAAGCTACTAACAGAACCTTGATTGCAAAGAGGAGGATACACATTTTTCAAAGAGAGAAATTAATTAAAATGTGGCTAATCTTTGGGACTGAGAGCTATAGTACTGTGTCAAATTTTGAGCACTTGTGATAGATGTACTACAAAATTATTGTTGTAGGAAACATGCCTGTTCTCTATGCTGGATAAGGCCTCTCCAAAAATATTAATATGCCATAGAAGCTAATGTTTTGCTTTGCCAACAGCCAGTTCTTGATTTTTTAAAAATTAAAATAATACGTAAAGAAAAGAGGGAGGGGCAGAGATTTTTGTATATTGATGGTTGTAGGCAGCACACTGCCTGTTGCTGGTTGTTAAAAATAGTTGCTTGATTGCCTTTCCTAGTAGAAGCTTGGGTGTGAAAATAATGTGCATGTATTTTTTTCTTTATTTTGAAATGCTTGAACTAAGAGATGTTTCCAGACTTAGTGACTTGATGTCCATCTGTTGAGGAAAGGCATCCAGCACCCTCAATCAACACATACACATACTTGAAGTTTTTAAATACACGAATGTGTCATTTATATTCAGTCAGCATATTACCAAGCAAAAATATATGGATCTTTGATTAACACAGTGATTAAATCTCTTTTTTTAACGTATTAGATAATTATGTTGAGATATCTTCAAGGATGGATCAGAATAGTTAGTGTGACACTTGTGCAGTTAAAACCCTGTGTCTTTTTTACATATGCCACATATGCAACAAATGTTAAAAAGGGTCAGGGATCATGACTTCAATCATGCAACACCAGTGGTGGGTTTCAAAATTTTTTACTACCGGTTCTGTGGGTGTGGCTTGGTGGACATGGCATGGCTTGGTGGGCATGGCTTGGGCATGGCAGGGGAAGGATACTGTAAAATCTCCATTCCCACCTCACTCTGGGGGAAGGATACTGCAAAATCTCCATTCCCTCCCCAATCAAGGGGAAGGTTACTGCAAAATCCCCATTTTCTCCTGATCAGCTGGGACTTGGGAGGCAGAGAATAGATGGGGGTGGGGCCAGTCAGAATTTTTACTACCAGTTCTCTGAACTACTCAAAATTTCCACTATCAGTTGTCCAGAACTGGTCAGAACCTGCTGAAACCCACCTCTGTGCAACACCCTTTTGAAGTTTTGACCCTCCAGAAGTTGCCCTGATGATGAAGATTATTTCTTTAAGGAGTCTTGGGTAGTGTACTTTAGTGATAATGTAAATTAAGGAACATGCATGCAAACTGATTTTGATTCATACAGTAGAGCCCTAGCAGAAATCCTCTTTATTGCTCCACTTTAGAGCATAAGGAAAATCTGTTTTGCTTACACTTCCTTTGAACAAACCATTAAATCTTAATGTTTCCATATCACTTTGAACAGTGAGTTTATCATTTGTGTATGTACCTAAGAATCTTGACCATTTCTTTGCTGATGCTGTACATCAAATGGTTATTTACATAAATTATCAGAGTATATAATCAGAGGAACATGAAAAATGAGAAAGTGACCTGCATAAAGGTGTACAGTAAGAGGGAAACAAATGCATTTTGTCCCATGTTGAAAAAAATGTGGTGTTTTTTTAAAAAAATGCTATCATTAGAAAATGGAACATAAACAGGGCTTATTGAATGCACAATCCTACACAAAACTGCTTGTGTTTTTTAAAAAAAATTATATTTGGCTGTTCTAAGCCAGATTCATGCAGTTCCACATCATCTGCCAAATGAAGAAAGACTTGTATATTAAATCACAAATGCTAAATCACAAATTATGTGTTTTGTTTTTATAGCAATACTTTTTTCAGAATTCATATAATGTAAAATGGCACCTCTAAAAGTCTTGCTCTGCTGAATTGAAGAATAAATCATGCAAATTTTCATATTATTTATTTATGTGAAAACCTCTGAGTTTTAATTTTTTTTGTTCATCAATTAGAATCTGATTCTAGATTATAATTTAAGAACACAATGGATGGTTACCAGATTTCTAGAAAGATATTGACAAGTTAGAAAATGCTCAGAAAAAGGTAGTGTGAGAACATGTCCTTAGAGGACAGACTGAGTCACTTGGATAGTGAGATAGGCAATGTCTACCTTTGGTAAATAAATAAATACAGTCTGTAGTAAACACATAAAAGATGCATAATATCAATATACAGTACATAAAAAGATACTACAGGGAAGATGGTTAGAAACTATTTTCCACAGAAACTAGAACAGATTGGGTATAAATTGCAGCTACCTAGATTTCCTAGGTACTGACAGAGGTTGTAGATTCTTCATTTCTAGAGTTAGATGTGTTTTTTAAAAAGTTGGACAGCCACTTCTCAAGGATTGTTAAACAGGTTTTCCAGAATATTGCACAGAGTTGCAGTACATTATTTTTGTAACTCCACAATTCTGTAATTCACGCAACACCTAAACCAAAACTACAGTATATAATGGCTTCACACAATGTATGAACCCAGAATGTCAAGATACTGAAGGGAATTGTAGCAAGTATACTACATCTTCCAAAATTATTATAGATATCTGCTAATGCCAGTAATAAGAAAGAACTCTTCAACATTTTAATAGTTCATTACTTCCATTCAAAATGGAAGAGCCTGTATTTTTCTTCCAAGATTTTTAAATTTAACTATAGCATTTTAGGACAAAATATAAGAATAGAGGTTTTTCTATTATTTTACATGCTTGCAATAAAGAGCATATTTAATATAGTATTACAGTATAAGTAAAGGTACAGTGGATAGACCCAGTGATCCATGTCTACTTGGGCTTAAAATTCCATATCTCTGATATTTACCCTACATTACCTAACAAATAAACAATAAACAAATACAATTAGTTAATAATATAGTCCATTTTAAGTACACTATTATTGCATTTTTCCAAGTTCTTTACTCCAAGGCTCAAGTACTTTTTTTAAAAAATCCTTTTATAACTGGATTAGTTTTCCCCAGCATGGTAGCCAATGCCAAGAATGAACTCAGTGAAACAGCTGTCACCTGGGAGTTAATTTGCCTCTTTGTGACATGCAAATGATCTTTTAAATTAGAGGCCATATCTAGCTATGAATTGTATTCATCAGGTTCAAAGTTTTAACCCTTTGGTGATGAATTTTGTAAAAGCAGAGTTGTGTTTCAAAATTAGTTAAATTTAGAACTGGTCTACAAGAATAATAAATCCCACCAGTTCTGAAAATACTGGTTCTTCTACAAGCTCATCTTTTACATTCCAGCCGAGTTAATCCCTACTATCTGTAACTGGAGCTTCAGACACAGCACTTCTTTCAATTTCCGATAAACAAGATCTTACAGCTATTATGTCTCTTGAAAGTGACTAGACTGTTTCTCCACTGTTTCTCACTGAATTGAAAAAATTAGGACACAACATTTTTACAAGTAGATTTTGGTCAACATCCCACTATTAAAATAATTATTAGGAACTATAAACTTCTGCTAAATACTCTCTTATAAATTATTACATACGATTTTAATTTCTTATTAATGTGGGAAAAGCCCCTTTTGGGGAAAGCATACAAATAACAGTTGTCAGGTAAAATTTGACATGCTGGATTTTCCCCCTGTGATTTCAATGTGCTGAACTTAATTCTGAGCTTTAACAAGACACTTTTCCAACATGAAAAACTAGCTGCAAATATCTGCATTTTGAATTTTTTAAATTGGAAAATCATTTTCTTAAAAGAAACCCAACAGAACAGAGAAGCCAAAGGATGCTTTCCTTTCTAATAATTATTGCAGAATCTTTTCAAGTATATTTTATGAAGATTTTGTAATAATTGGATTTTCCTTCAATGATTCAAGTCCCAAGAAATTGTAAACAAAATTATATTAAATGGCCACAATCTTCCAAAGTCAGCAAATCTTGCAACTTCCTGTTATCTTACCTCTGAGATCTTGTTTGATCTTAGGTATACTGAAATTACACATATGAGATTTGATATTGCTTGCACTTTGATGGGATTTTGGCTCTCAAATGATTTGTAAGACCCAGAATCAGTGGTGGGTTGCCCCCAGTTCGCATCAGTTCTATAGAACTGTTAGTAAAACTGTCAGGAGGCTCTGTCCACCGACCCCGATGTTATCAAAATGCTTCTGTGCATGTGCATAAGCATCTGCGCTTGCGCAGAAGAGCGCGCACATGAGTGATGTGAGCACATGTGCACGGCCCTGCTGCAAACCGGTAGTAAAGGTAAATAGAACCCACCCCTGCCCAGAATCTCAATCTCAAATGATCTGTAAGATCCAGAAACCTCTTTGATACTCCAAGAAAAATTTTTCAAATTATTTTAGTTATTTTTTTTTTATCAAACTTTGAGGCCACATAATGCCTTGATGATTCTGGAGAACAGAACAGAAAGTCACAGCCAACCAGAGACAATACACCACTTAGAAACCAAATATAACTAATATAACTAAAGGACAACCACCCTATCCAAAGGTCTTGAAGGAGAATTTTTTTTAAAAAATCTAAATTTTATAAGGATGGGAGCCATACAAATCTCTAGGGCAGTGATGGCAAATGTTTTAGACACCAAGTGCCCAAACTGTGTGTGTGCGCATGCCCAAACTGAAAGGTACATGCACGTGCAAATGCATGGACATGCGTGCACGAATACATGGACATGCGTGCACGAATACATGGACATGTGCACGTGAATGCATGGACAGGCATGGACAGGCACACATGTACAGCAGAGACCCGAAGACCAGCTGGCTGGCAGGAGGCATGGCATCCCAACACCGGCACCACAGCAAGTGGTTAGATCTTTTTCTTTCGTGAGCTTCTGTTTCATCGTTTGCCCGGAAACAGAACCTCACGAAAGAAACGCCACAGAGATCTCACTTGGGGCAACGACATGCGTGCCAGCAGTGAGGCCTGTCAGGGTTCCAAGTAACCTGCCAACGAAAGAAGACTCTGAGGCTAGAAGTTCCTCAAAATTCCATTTTATTAGAGATGTCATATTGGCATATCTGGGAAAACCCAAATATGAAAGCTTCCAGGTTTTCCCCACCCAAAAGAAAGTCCAAGTCCCTTCCCCTGCACCCACTTGTCCATCACATGGTCCAATCAATGCACCATTCCAACTGGAGATGCGTCCCAGTCACGCCACTCCAAGTGCAGGCCAAGGGCTCTGCGTGCCACCTCTGGCATGCGTGCCATAGGTTCACCATCACAGTTCTAGGGTAATACTGTTTCAGAAATTAGATGTCATTGTTTTATATATAAGATTCCAAGTTCATCCACTCTGCTTGATTGTATCAGTGGGGCAGAAGCAGTCTGAATTAAGGGATCCCTCAGACAGCCAGTTCCTGTGCCATGAAAGGTTTTAAATGTGATAGCTAGCATCGAGAATTGCATCTAATAACCTGTGCAGCTCAGTTTTTAAATTAATTTTTTTATTTAACTTTGAGATTTTACAAACATGTTCTAGAAGCTTCATAGGCAAAATGGTACCCGCTTGGTGTTTTGTATTGTTTGACTTTATGACATTTGCTGCAACCCTATATTGAAAAATATGCAGGCTCATCACAGCTACTGAGGACTCTATAGCTCTCTGCTCATATGACTTTCTTGTGCTATACATAAACTTATCTTCAAAATTATAACCGTGCTACAGTTTGTAAAAAAAGTTTTTAAAGTTTGTATGCATTTTTTCTGATCAGGAGGAGAGCTTGCTTGTTTACTAAATGATTGTTCATTAATCCTGTTCTTCACTTTATGTCCTGTATACACGGGGGGCTTTTGTAACATGTTTCCACTATGAAGAGGTAAGGTCAAGTACAGATGCATCAGTTTACTGGGCTGCTAAACAACTGCTGGGTCTATGAGGAATGCCAAAGCCCACATAGTGTAATTAATCTGCAATGTTGCAGTTCTGCAATGTTCAGGATCTGATTTTCCCATATGTAGATTATTTCATGTAAACATTTTTTGTTTTATCTCTTTTATCTTGTTACTATAATGATTAGGCTACTGCAAGACATCCCAGGTGCAGCTAGCCTTGAATAATGCTTGTAGTGATATAAAAAGCTGCAATTCAATTGTTAATCAATGCACAATAACAAGATCACATTATGCCTTTCCACATTATCTGTGGAAAAACCAGCATTGGTTGCCTGTTCTTTTTCAGATTCTCTACAGGGGTCAGGGCAGGAGTGGGATTCTACCACTTCGGACCGGTTCAGGTGAACCAGTAGCTCCGACGATCAGCTGAGAGCGAACAGGTTCGCCCCGACGATCAGATGGACCCACCCATCCGCCCACACTATTTTCCTACCTTTAGCTTCTCATCTGATTTGCACGGGAGAGCAGACTGCCGTGCCTCAGCTGTGTTTCTCCTCATAAGAAACACGAAAGTGAAGATTTCTTCAAATTGTGCACATGCTCGCAGCGCATGTCAGATGCACACACACATGCAGCGTGTGCATGCAAAGTATGCAATCACCGGACCAGTTGTTAAACTGGGAGGATCCCACTACTGGGTTAGGGTTAAACCTTAAAATCCTTAAATGGCTTAGACATTATCTATATGATTCTCTAATTGTAGGAACATGTTCAGGAACTACAGGAGTCCTTGACCTATGACCACAGTTGTTAAATTAGTAACATGGTTGTTAAGTGAATCCAGCTTCCCCATTGAACTTGCTTGTCAAAAGTTCGCATAAGGGGATCACATGACCCTGGGATACTGCAACTGTAATATGAACCACTTGTCCAGCATCTGAATGTAGATCAGATGATCATGGGGATGATGTGACAGTCGTAAGTGTGAAAAATGGTCATAAGTCACTTTTTTCAGTGCTGTTGTAACTTCAAACAGTCACTAAATGAACTGTTGTAGGTCGAGGATTACCTGTAATATCAATGGTAAGATTGTCCCAGGTCAGTTTATCAGCATGCTGGAGTGGGCTTTCTTCTGCATTGTGTTCCAAAAGTTGAATTTAGCCTGTTCTCTTTCTACTTTCAGGAAATAAGTTTTTTTTTTCTCTTCAGTGGTATGACTTAGATTTTACTCCAGAGTATCCATAGAAGGGTCAGAAAACTCAAGATGATGACCACAACTGTGTAACTGAAGCCTCATCAGTTTTTATGTGTGTCACACATGTGACACACATAAAAAACAAAGCAGGACATGATTGATTGTATACCTGAAACTGCCATCTGACATTTTTACTCCCCCCACTACCACTTATGAATGCCCCTGATTTTAGCTTTCTGTCTCTCTCTTACTAGATTACATCTTTTCATATTTATCCATCTTGAATGTTGAAAATTTAATATATCTATTTATTAACTAACTGAATACCCGTGCTCCACTATGGATCAGGCTTGATAAATCAACACTTACAGCTTGAAAATTAATGAGTAGTTATGATCAGCCTCTCACCTTCTCTCCCTCAGCAAGAAGCCTATGCTATGCTATGCTATGCTATGCTATGCTATGCTATGCTATGCTATGCTATGCTATGCTATGCTATGCTATCCT
>JANHZT010009060.1:7411-23174 GCA_032468215.1 Stegonotus admiraltiensis | reverse complement strand
CTCTGGAGGTTCTGAAGGCCCTGGCTGAGTCTCTGCCTCTGGCACCACATCCTCTTCAGCCTCCTCACTGTCCGACGCGAGCGCCGGCTGCGCAGGCTGCTGGCGCGACACTACACCAGCCTCCTCCTCCTCGGGATCAGCCACGATCCGCGCAGGCTGCTGGCGGGCCACAACAGGTAATGGGAAGTGGGGAGCAGGCTTAGTAAGTTGGGATGGGGGTGCTACAACATTCCTGCAGTTAGTTGTAAAGGTGAATGACCACTGGGGCAGCGCAGAAGCTGTAACTTCAAAACAGTATCATAAGTAGTTTTTGTGGGGTCTGGTTGGTAAGAGAGGATAATCTGTGCTTGTTTATACAAAGGCATAGGAGACTAATGCTCCTACTAAGGCAGTATTTAACTTCCAGCTACCTGCAATTACTGCAAGTTCAATTCTCACCAGGCTCAAGGTTGACTCAACCTTCCATCCTTTCAAAGGTAGGTAAAATGAGGACCCGGTTTGTGGGGGCAATAAGCTGACTTTGTATAAAATATACAAAAGTATGAAGGCTACTGCTTAACGCATTGTAAGCCGCCCTGAGTCTCCAGAGAAGGGCGGCATATAAATTAAAATAAAATTAAATAAATAAATAAAAAATAAAGTCTACATCTACAGGCAATATGCTTATAAGTGGCAAGTGCAATCAGATCTTCAATCTATTGAATAAATGGAACCATGCATTTATTTTCCCAAAACTACAATATCAGTGTTTTAGTCATAAAAGGAAATGGAGAATCCATTTACATCTGAGTCTCAAATATCATGTATTAGGTACAGATAATCCTAGACTTACAACTGTTCATTTAGCGACCATTTAAAGTTACAGTGGTACTGAAAAAAGTTACTTATGGCCATTTTTCACACTTATGACTGTTGCAACATCACCAAGGTTACATGATCAAAAAAAATTTTTTTTTAATTGAAAAGTTTTACAAAATTTTAACCACCTTTTTACATTATCCACTTTTTTATCATACAATAAATACGCATGCCATCTATATAATAAATCATATCCCTCAATATTCAATATTCTTTCTTCCGTTAAATTAAACCAGGTCACATGATCAAAATTTGAATGCTTGGCAACTGACTCATATTTATGACAGTTGCAGTGTCCTGGAGTCATGTGATCACCTTTTGCAACTTTCTGACAAGCAAGGTCAATTGGGGAGCAAGATTCACTTAACAAACATGTTACTAACTTAACAATTGCAGCGATTCACTTAACAACTAGGGCAAGGAAAGTAATTAAATGGGGTAAAATTCACTTAACATCTTGTTTAACAACAGAAATTTTGGGCTTAAATGTGTTTGTAAGTTGAGGACTACCTGTATATAGTTCAAAAGAATATTATCCTCTGAAAATGTTCAATAAGTTTTAAGTATTGTTTTTTGTTGTGCAAGTAATAATTTGAGGCCCATTGACACTTGCTATAAAAGTTAAACACCCGTTGTCTAGGCAATATAAGAACCACTAATACTTTATTTCACTCATTACTAAACATCTGCATATCAAATTAATTTTTTGATAACATACACACACACACACACACATATATATATAAATAAACTAAAAGGTATTTTAGTTTTAAAGGATTTAATAGCTGTTCTAGTATCCCAAGTGTTTCAGAAGCTATAATGCTACTGGTCCAAAGTGGCTAACAAATGTTGTAATTGTAAATATTGCTATTGGGTTATGTCTGGTAGATCAGGACTGAAACTGGTGGCCTGCGGGCCAGATGTGTCACGTGCAGGCCACACCCACCCTGGCTCCACAAAGGAAAAAAACATTGTGATACATCGCAATACGTCACAGGATGCGATTGAGTTTGGCACCCGTGTGATAGATGATATTTGTCTCTTAACACAGAGTATTTTGTGGTGGTACAGTGGTTAGAATGCAGTACTGTAGGCTAATTCTGCTGACTATCAGCTGCCAGCACTTTGGCAGTTTGAGTCTCACTGGCTCCTTACGAGGTTGGAAAAATGAGGACCCAAAATTGTTGGGGGCAATATGCTGACTCTGTAAACCGCTTAAAGAGGGCTGTAAAGCACTGAGAAACGGTATATAAGTCTAAATGCTATTGCTACTGCTATCTTCAAAATTCATCTTCAATATCTATCAGTTGGTCTAAAGACAATATCACAGTTTCTATTCAATTTTTCTAAAGTACCATCTTTTTCCTAATTTTTGAAGTTAGGTTTTCCCATAAAGTCAAATTGGCATGAGAAAAAGGGTGAAATATTTTTTATTACACATTCATAGTTTTCTAATTGACATTATTGTTTCCAGAGATAGTAGATTTTTAGTATATTTAGATGCTAATACTGTCCATCCAACCAAAGATGTTATATGTGTATGTTCTAAAGTTGTCCCAATTGTAAAATTAACAGTGATTATTGACTTCCAATATTTACTACTTGACAATAGGTAAGCATGATAATATAGCTCCAGATTTGGAAAGCTGAATCCTCCCTCATTAACTGTTAACTGTGTTTTCTATTATTCTCTGAATTGAAAAACCGATAAAAATTTTCTAAATAGGAAATATAATTTCTGAAAATGTTTTCCAAGTATATAAACTGAAATTCCTTTCAGAATATAATTAATCTGAAAATAATATTCATTTTGACAGCATTTACCTTTCCCCAGAAAGGGTTATGTTAAGGTTTAATTACTTCTGTGAATCAATTTCTGAAGAAACCTCTTTATATATTTTATTTATTTAATGTAATTAATATTACGTGTTAGTAACCGAGATATTCTTTAGTATGCACATACCAAGATAATTAATCGAGATGGTAAAAAATGCAGAATTAATATTCCTTAAATGGATGGGTAACTTAACTTATTGGCATCAATTCTGATTTGGACCAATAGTTGTTCTGCCCCAGCTACAGACCCCAGGGAATGTAGCACACACAAAGCTCCAAAAACTCCATTTAATACAAACAGACCCCTTTCAAAATGCAGGCTTTAACCACAAATGTCCTTATCAGCCTGCCAGGGATTTCAGAGAATAAACAAAGTCTGATAAGAGTTGGCAATCAGCCCAGAAACCAAGTTGTAACAAAAAACTCACTCTCAAAATGCTCTGCATAGGACCAAACGTTGTTTCCAGCAACGTTTGCTATCTATGTGCGAACTTAAATAGGCTAAGGGAGTGGCCAATTAGCCTCAAGCCTTACTCTCTAGGAGACCTCCTCCTGAGTAGCCACTCCTGCCTTTTGGCAGCCTTGCGTGCTCGAGTATTGAGAAGAGGCTCCTCCACTTCACTCTCTTCACTTGAAGGAACCTCTAGAGGTTCTGAAGGCCCTGGTTGAGTCTCTGCCTCAGGCACTACATCCTCTTCAGCCTCCTCGCTGTCTGACTCGAGTGCCAGCTGCACAGGCTGCTGGCGCAACACCACACCAGCCTCCTCATCGTCAGGATCAGCCACAATCTGCACAGGCCACTGGCGGGCCACAACAATAGTAGAGTAATCTGTTATTTTGCTAAAGGCATCTATCTTTTGCATCAACACTGGGATAGTAGAGTGAGGTTTAGAAAATGGGTGTTCCAGATGTAAGAGAAATCTTTAAAAAATGCAATTCAGTGTTTGCCTTCTTTAATTAATCATGATTTTTAAAAAGAGGAGGCAATAGAAAACCATAGATACAGATGAAAATAACTGATATCTGGACCACTCTCCATGAAAGTTCTAATTTCAAAATATTTGTGAAGTTTCTGAATCTGAAAGCTCCTGGTAGCCTTCATGACTAATAACTCTGAATAAATCCATCTGTATTGCAGTCCTAGTTCAAAAGACACAAATGTAATCTAAAACATACTTAGTACAGCATCTCTGTCATACTTTTTTGGAGGAAGAGTAGTGGTGGGTTTCTACTGGTTCGCCCCAGTTCAGGCGAACTGGTAGTGGTGGTGGCGGGAGGCTCCGCCCACCCACCTGGATGTCAATATGGATGCTCTATGTATGCGCAGGGGGTTCTGCGCATGCGCAGAAGCGATGCACACTTGCGCTCACAGTTCCGAACCGGTAGCAAAGGTAAGTGGAACCCACTACTAGGGAAGAGGGATTTCTGTGCTAATCATTTTTAGCAAAAGCAGCAATAGAAATTTGGATAAAGATTAATAAATTGTGTTGTAATGGGTAGTTTGCCTATAATGGAATAACCTGTACATTTTGAGGAAAAAATTCTGTAAGTAAATTAAAGATTCCATTAATAAGTTCTTTTTTCTATTGATCTTGAATTGTCTGTTTATCAGTTTTATAGTATAAGACAAAGTTCTGATCTCAGTTCTTTCAAAGTAGGGGACAGGAGCTAATATGTTATTTTTAAACGCACACTTATTCTAGATTAAACCAAGACTTAGATCTAGGTTGCCTAGGTCCTAAGATGTGAGCTCTTTACTCTAACTTCCAGCAGGGGGCTCTACAGACTTCAAGTCAAAAATTTAAACTTTGCTAAATTAGTGGTCCCTCATTCATTACAATAGTTTAAATGAAATTTGTTGTATCTGGTATGAATGGAACAAACTCATAACTTTTATTCAACCTATTAATTCATTTGATCCTCATTGCAATGCATCCCTTCTGAATCAGTATGGTGAAATTTGTCAAGATATATGCAGATGTGAGGAAACTATAAATCCAGGGTCAACGGAAAGTGACCACCATCTGGCCTGTTCATTATCACCTAAAATGAGTCCAATAAGTTAAACTCATTGGTTGAAATAATGATGTAATCAATTGTGTTGGTACCCAAAAAGTGTTGTATAACTATTACAATTAACTTACAATTAACAATTAATTTAGGCCCAGTATTCTTCAATATCTTCATAAATTATTTAGATGAGGGAATAGAAGGGAAACTCATCAAATTTGCAGAAGACACTAAGTTGGCAGGAATAGCCAATACCCCAGAAGACAAGCTCAGGATCCAAAAAGATCTTGACAGACTTGAAGAATGGGCCCTATCCAACAAAACGAAATTTAGTGGTGAGGGGAGGAAAAGCAAGGTTTTACACCTACGTAGGAAAAAACAAAGGTACAACTACAGACTAGGTGAAACCTGGCTCAAAAACAGTAACTATGAGAGGGACCTTGGAGTCCTGGTGGACGATCACTTAAATATGAGACAGCAGTGTGCAGCAGCTGCCAAAAAAATTAATACAATCCTTGGTTGTATAAACGGAGGCAAAGAGTCAAAATCATGTGAAGTATTAGTACCGCTTTATAAATCCTTAGTAAGACCACACCTGGAATACTGCATCCAGTTTTGGTCACCACATTACAAAAAAGATGTTGAGACTTTGGAAAAAGTGCAAAGAAGAGCAACTAAGATGATTAAAGGCCTGGAGACAAAAACATATGAAGAACAATTGCAGGATTTGGATATGGCTATACAATTATGTTAATAACTGTCTTTTTATTTTTACTTTTGGAAATAATAGAGTAGATGTGAGTCATGAGTACTGCTTTAAGTTAAGTGGAACTATTAGAGTATAATTGGACCAAAATATCTTTTAAAACATTCAAATTTAATCAGTACTGTCTAAATATATAATTCAACTACAAAAAGAGATTTCATTGTTTGGTTATTCACAGAGTAACCCAAACAATCATTGGAAACCCAAAAAACCTTAGTAAACTGTGGCTACTGTTCATTGTTTTAATGTTTTAAATACGTGTTTGTATCAGAGGTGGGTTCCAGCAGGTTCTGATCAGTTCTGGAGACCCAGTAGTAAAAATTCTGACTGGCCCCACCCCCATCTATTCTCTGCCTCCCAATTCCCAGCTGATTGGGAGGAAATGGAGATTTTGCAGTAACCTTCCCGTGGAGTGGGGTGGGAATGGAGATTTTACAGTATCCTTCCCCTGCCATGCCCACCAAGCCACGCCACACCCAAGCCACACCCATAGAACCTGTAGTAAAAAATTTTGAAACCCACCACTGGTTTGTATGAATGCTATAAAACTGTCTTCCCATTATTCATGTAATGGTGGAATGGGGGATTTTAGAAGGAAACTGCTGGCTCAGCTTTGGATTTTGGACCGTGGTTTACATTACATACAGGAAGGGCTTTGGGGAAGAGATGGGCTGCACCTCACAAGGACCGGGAAGAATGTGTTTGAAAAATAACTGGCTTGGTTCATCGAAAACCCTAACCCTAAACTAAAACTGGAAGGCGAGGGAGACCAATCTTTAAGACCAAACTCCAAACATAATCCACAAGTCAACCAATCAGAAAATGAGAAGTGATGAGAAGGAAGAGAAACTCATGTATAAAACAGGAGACATAGGATTCAAATGCAAGGTCAGCCAAATTGAGCTTTGATGCCTTTATACTAATGCTCAAAATGTGGATATCGAACAGGGAGAACTTAAAGTTTTAGTACATCAGGGCAGATGCGATACTGTTGCTATTACTGAAACTTGATGGGATGGGACCCATGACTGAAACATGCTACTAGAACAATATGATTTTTCTACTAATATTAAATCCCTTTCAGTTTATATTCTTAATCCTCCCATTAAACCCAGTGGCATTCCTGCTTCCTTAGTTATACTTAGTCTGGATTCTACTATACAATTATGATTATTATCATCATCATTTTCATCATGAGATTCAGCCTAATTGGCTGCTGTACCAATATAGCACCATCCAAGATGAAGTGAAATGCAACCTGTGCCAACGAAGTTGTATTGTTGAACCTAACCTCCACTTATTTCCACAGCTTAGAGACAATATGAACTCTTGTCAAACAAATCCAAATCAATAATTTGGGCAAGTTTTGAGCCCCAGTACTAGGGTAGCCTAGAGGATTTTAACATATATTAATGGTAAATAAAGCACTGTGAGCCCACTGTCAAACATAAGGTGAAATTATGTCAGTGTAATTGCATTAGGTTCTGTGGATCAAATTCTTTTCTGTCTTGATCAGTGATGCTAAAGGATATCAATACACTGGATGTTTTACAGAAGTGTGTTGCTAGTCTGAATCATATATATATATTAATTTAATTTAATTAATTTCAATACAGTGACACATTTTTAATTTTTTCTCAGTTATAATTCAGATGATTCTTTTGAAGAAAGCAAGTACATCTGGGCATTAATCCTATATGTATACGTATATGTATAATTTCAGTTTGTCCTATTAATATGGTTTGAAACAGAAAATATTGTTTTTTGGTGTGATATAGTACAGCCTTCATTAATGGTGCTTTACAAAATATCTTAAAAGTAAACCTTCTGAGTTTAAATAGATGATGTAATTGATAAAGTGAAAGAAAAATGGGGATGGAAAAAATAGTAATAAGAATGTAGCATGCGTACATTTTCCTTTCTCATTATATATTAATGAGAAATTATCCTCTCACACTCACGGTTTACCACATACTTGTGCGATAAACTCTGCACTTTCACTGGTGTCAGGCTTTCCTAAATGTGAGTAATAAAAGTGTTCTGTCAACAGCGATTCTATTGAAATGAACATGGCATGTGCTAGGCAGCACTTTGAGGATCAACTGGCATGTCTGCCTGCGTTCCAGGGAATGTGGTGAGCAGCTGCTTCTCTGAATTTGTTGTCAGGGCTTTGGGAATAAGTGAAGGTGAAAGAGAGGCTTAAGAGGGAGCCTGTGGCTAAAGACACAAAGCAATAAATCCCAGGTTGACTTTGGTTTTAGATTAGAATTCTCTTTTTGGTGCAGCATTTTACTAATGCGTGCTAAATTTATTTATCTGTGGGTTATTTGGAAATCCTTGTGCATTACTATCGTTAGACGATAGAAGAAGGTGATGCTGCACTGAGCACTTCAATCCAGCTAATGATTCAGACATTTACTTTTCTCATTTCTTGCTTGTAGGAAGAAGATATACCTTCAATGCAAGAACTTGTGCGTCAAATAGTAGAAGGTGAAATTTCATTACTTGAAAGGCCAAAGACATATCTGAAACAATCCTTTAAACAAAGTATATGCAATAACATGGTACAAAAAAGCATTCTCAATTATCTGAATTATAATAATTATCATTTACCAATGTTTGCCTGGCCAGGAATAGTTTAGGTATAAATGACTAAATATGACTATTTTGCAATGAATATACAATTTAGCAAAGTGTTTAGGAGTGAAGTGTAAATAGTTAAGCTCTAACTTTTTATGATTAGCCAATGAATAAGATAGAGCTTGCCGTTCAAGTACCCATGCTATTTGTACATGTTAAATAATAAAAATAAAAACATGACCACAAACTATACTGTTAGACAATGGTACATAACCATGCATGCAGATATATTAAAATAATAAAATCAAATATAGTTCTATTTTTCTGATCTGAGGCCAACATCAATAAATAAGATATATCTAAGTGATACAAACTCAATGATAAAGTAAAATAAAGTATTTCATTACATCAATCTGACTCTGCTTCTAAATTTTGCTGCTTTTAAATCCTGTAGCCTCCTGGGCAGTGCTGGGGACTCCCTCCCAAGCAGAACTTGACAGATGGCTAGTGAGATTTGCATATTGCATTTTAGCTTTTTAATTGTTCATTCAAAATGCGAACTTTGTATCTCTCTGTCTTCCTGGACAGAAGGTACATTGTAGTAGGAGGAAGGTCAGTTTTCTAATGTACTGGTTAGTGACCTGGCAGCTGCAGGGTTAACTCTCTTTCAAGGGGCAGCTCAAAAACTCTGACCAATTGCAGTTTAGCTACAGAAAGTAGTGGATTGTTTAAGCCAATAGGAAGGGAAAAACCACCAAAGTAAGGAAAAAAGGTGAATAAAGTGACTTCTATGTATACCAAATGGTGAAAATGAATTGGTATAGTCAGGGGCAGAACTAAAGAGTTATCAAGAATTCTGGCATAAACTAAAATCTTTTAAAAGAGACGGGGTAATAGTATGAAGAGATAGTCAAAGATGGAAGGTGGAGATTATAAAAAAGTCTATCAAGTATCTGCAGGCATTTTTCCATTAACTGCTGTATTCAGTCAGAAAGTAGAATCTTATACATATCCAGTCACAAAGCAATCCCATAACATCAATGGGGCTTATGAGGAATAGGATTATTTCTTATTTGAGGTCATGTCATGTAATGTGAAAAGGTGTGTATTGTTTCATTTTAACACTAAAACAGAAGTACACAAAAAGCTTTAGAGAAGTAAAAAAAAAGATTGCATATACTGTTTAACAAATTGTACAGTTTATTTGTTTGATTTAAACAATTTCTCTGTACTTGCCATATCAGTTACATCACAAAGCAATCAGTGTACAATAAATTTAAAAACGAAACAAGTCAAAACTATTAAAATAATAGTTTAATTTTAAAAAATTTTAAAATCACAAATAAAAGAATACCTCAGCCTATGGAGCTAAGTAAATTGGTCTAAAAGAGCATGGATAACTTTCCTTGAAATAACACTCAGACGCAGTACCCAATTGTTGCATCAAAACATTATACAAAACACAACAAAATTTTGAATTCTGAGTTTGCACCTAAATCTGTCTTCATTAAAATTATTTACTGATACTTTTTTTTAAAAAAAAATTTTTCATTAGAATTTTATTACATAAAATGTAAAAATGTAAACAAAAATAAGAAAAATGGAAAAGAAAAAGAAAAAAAGAAGTGGAAAAAGAAAAAAAACACAGAAAGTTGACTTCTGCCCTTGAAAATTATGTACTAATTCCAAAGGATGGCTGTTAATGAGAGAAATATCTTATAATTTTGGGTATTGATTCAAACTACGCCAAGAAAAGTGAACTTCGGTCTAGTTACTATCTGAAAAACTGACTGAAGGCAATGAGCTTAAGTGCTCCAAATTCTATGCAAGTCTATACAATTTATTCAATTCAGGTAAACATATTTAGTCTGATTCAGTGTGATTATGGTTGATATTAAATTAAGATATTTGAGAACCTGTTCTATTTGCTAGGAAGAAAATTAGTTTTCCTTGCCTAAGGTATTTTTCTACTTAAACCTGGAGATGATTGAAAATGGATTATAAAGTAGTTTTTTCAAAATTATATACATTTAAATAAAAAGCAATTGGTCTGTGCTTGAAAGTAAATCAAGAAGTAAATGACATAAAAGAAAGGTTTTATCAATAGTTAAGGTTTATAAAATAATTAAACGATAAAAATAAAACATTAGAAATTATAAGAAATTGTGATACTGATAGCATTAAAGAAAAACTGATTATTTTACATGACATCTGCATTTTGACCTTTCCATGATCTTATTTCTGAAATTATAACTTATATTTGTAAAATGCATATTTTCTTCATTTTAATACTATATTGATGGCTTCTTTTGTTTTCTATCTTTGCCTATCTTTTTTTTCTAAATTGGCAAAAATAAAGAGATGCTAATTCCTTAGAGTTCAATAGCTTTTGTTCCTTTTGAAATAAAAATAAAAGAATAAAATCATTATTGTTTGAATAAACTATACTTACTAAAATGGGGTTTATTCTATTGCTTTAATTTTTTCAAAAGTGTTATATCCCTAGTCCAATTTCATTCAATAGAACATACTTGTCTGTATTCAGTTGAGTTTGGGGAGGGTGTACAAAGAGAAATTCTGCTTGCATTACTTCAGTTTCTTAGACTTAGATCAGGGGTGTCAAACTCTATTTAATTGAGGGCCACATCAGGGTTGTGTTTGATCACAGAGGGCCAGGGTGGTGGTGTATGGCTGCGGGTGGCGTGGCCATGGTGGATTGACACAGGCTCGATGTATTTTTCCTCCTTTTCTTTCTTTCCACAGTTCTTTACTATACCCATTTTCCTAACTCTTCTACCAGATATTACTGGCAAACATATATTACTTATTCTTCATGCTCCACTAAACTCTTTATTTCTAAATTTATACCCCGTTGTTTAATAGTAAATTGCTTTTCAGGCATTATAATAATCCAGAATTATTATCAACTAATAATAAACATACAATAGCATAAATAACATAATACAAGATCTAACAACAGAGGTAAATTTCCAGGATAGTAAATAGAAATGGCTGTCAATTATAGATAGTTGATTGTAGATGAAATGGACCTACAGTATGTAAAATCTGTACCTTCCGCGCTGAACTAAAGACATGGCTCTTCCAGCAACTTCCCTGATCTGCTGTGGATTTTAATTGGGGATTGGGGATTTTAAATTGAATTTTAACATTATTTAATTTTATCTATTGTCGGGTTGTTTTATTGTTGTGAGCCGCCCTGACTCCTGCGGGAGAAGGGCAGCATATAAATCTGACAAAATAAATAAATAAATAAATAAATAAATAAATAAATAAATAAATAAATAAATAAATAAAATCTGGCATTAAACTGTAGGATTAATATAGGATGTTGCTTGTTTTCTATCCAAATCAGGCACTTACTTGATTACATAATTGTAATCCAGTCCAATCCAGTCCTCCTGCAGCACTCTGCCAGCCGAAAACGAGCCGTGTGGGAGCCTTGCAGGACCTCCATGTGGCCCGTTTTCGGCTGGCAGAGTGCTGCTGGAGGCTGGGGAGTCCAAAAACAGGCCGCGCTCTGCGGGGCCTGTTATGGCTGGCAGAGGCACTGCAGACTGGTCCTTTGAAATGTACAGGCCAGCCTTGCGGGGCAGATTTAAACACCCCACAAGCCAAATCCGACCCGCGGCCCTTGAGTTTGACACCCCTGACTTAAATAATTATTATTTTGGTTTGGAGTGATAATAAAATGTTTACTATCTACTGAAAGAGCCTTAATTTCTTTCAGAAGTAACTGTTTCTCTTGCTTGTTGTTCCCTATTCTCTACAAGTTTTGTTATAATATGCTTTTTGGTCCTTGTGTACATAAAACTGCTGTCTTCATTAGTAGTGTATGTTAACATGATGGGCCAATTGTACATCATCTGGGTATGCATGCCATAAAGCTTCTGAGGTCTCCAGAGTGTGTGGAGGAATGCTTGGTGTGCTGACTTATTGAATTGAATTGAATTGAATTTATTGAATTTATATACCGCCCTTCTCCCGAAGGACTCAGGGCGGTGAACAGCCAACAGATAAAACACATATAATACAAAAATTAAAAATTTTTATCAGTCCTGCTTCACTGTTACATTCTTCCTAGATTTAGTATCTTCTCCTTTTACCTACTCCTCAAATGCTTCCAGTATTTTCAATACAGTGCCATAGGTGCCATTCTGCTCATGGGCATATTGAGGTTCCTGCTAGGCTATTTATCTCATATATGTGGTCAAAGGAAAATATCTATTTATTTGAATGGTGAGGAAGCATCCCAAATAAATATAATTCTGGGAAGTTAGAATTCCACTGCAGCAAGGATTGTCCCTTAGTAGGCAGCAACCCTCTCCTACCAGACATCAACTGAGGAGTTAGTTGCATACACATGCTATCTTCAATGGGAGAAGGCTTTAAATGATAGAATTGTTGAATATAATATGTAAAAGTGAGTCAGCGTGGTGTAGTGGTTAAGATTCTGGACTAAGTTCTCCTGTAGGTATGAAAGCCAACTGGGTGACCTTGAGCAAATCACTTCCTTTCACTCCAAATTAAGGTCAAGGTCAGTCTGCAAGAAACTGATTAATCACATCAAGCATAACATCAAGCAAAATCAACATTTGTTATAAGAAGTAGGCAAGCATAATGCAAAAACATGCAGGATAGACAGTAACAACAACAATATAAATAATCGTTTGTCAACTGTGGCAATTTTAAGATGTGTGGACTGTTTCTCTTGCCTATCTGATCTTTATGTCTATGTGTGGCCCTTGGGCTCTTGTCATTATATGCAAAGTAATTACACTTTTGTACTTCAGTCTGTTAGGCTTCCATAAAAGGAACTAAGTTCCATAGAGGCTACAAAGAGATTTTTCCCTGAATAATGTCCCTCAACCTCTAAGACTAAGAGGTATGTAGTGGAAGCATTCTTTACTTTTAGTGGTTGACCATACTTCTGTCCATTATTTTATCAGCGGTGATGAACTTTCACATGGCTCTTTTAAAAAGTATCACATAGCAGACCAGGTGTCCACAAGACGACCATAAAGACACCTCCCAATCTTCAAAACAATTTCTACTGAGAATCCAACTGGCGGTAACACATATAGCTATTTTTAAAACTGTCTATTAACAGTCTAATTCCCATAAATTATTCTAATAATCTTGCAAAGATAAGCAGATTTGTACTTTTGCTGTATCTAGCATATTTCACAGGATAACCATCTGTTAGGAAATCTGAACTTAATTTCTCACAGAGTCTTTTTAAACGTTCTATATTTTAATATTCAATATTCTTTTTCACTTCATTTTTAAAAGATTTTTGTATGTTTTTTCTGTTTTTCAATTGTAAGCTTCCCAGAGTAATTTGGGAGTCAGTAAGCTCTAAATCCAAACAGTAAATGAATGTATAAATAAAATGTTTTCATATACACAGAACATTTTCCATATCTACTTTCTCAGAGCATGGAGTTATTCTTTGTCCCTATTAGTTGCTTAATCATTTTGTGAAGGAAAAAAGAGCAAATTTGCTGCTCAATTCTCATTCTAGAAAATTAACAAGCAGGTAAAATTATTAATTCCAATACAGAGCTTTATTCATTTTATTTAATCAATTGATATAGCTGCTCAATCAACATGCAACTCAGGGCAGTTTACAGAATTGAAAAGAGCAAAGGCATTAAAATTCAGTAAAACACATTGCACAAAAAGCACTTTCAAGCAATCAAAGACAACTAAAACCAATTAAAAATTAGTCAAGACCAGCATAAAAACTCTCAACCTGCTGGAAAGAAAAAGGTCTTTGGGCCCCCACAAATCAGTCAGGCCTAATGTTTAAGAGGGCTGTGCATGCTTCAAAACTATTTTAGTTTTTAGATTTCACATGAGCGCAGCACTTGGAAAAAGATCTGGTTTAAGTAGTCAAATCTATTAAAATTAGTGTGATTTTTAAAGCAACTGCTTTTTTATCAAAATATAGAACCTGAAAAAATATGGATTGATTTATATAGTAGCAATGAGGTGCTATGCACAAGAACAAAAGCATTTTTCCAAATCTTCAAAGGGAAGAACAACGATTAATCATATTGTTTTGTAGTAGCTTCACTAAACAACCACTGCTAAACTAACTATCTAGTAATTTCCTGGATTCTTAAATCACATGTGTTCACAAATTAATTTTCTGAACAAAAAAAACATGTGTTCTGTAATGTTCATTCTCTAAGAGCATACATTAGACAATTTCCTTATGGGATGGTTTTTTTTAGCAGGACTGAGATCAGATTTAGCTACATTCAGTGAAAGAATCCTTCCCCACTGCTGAGTTAAAAGTTCTATCCACACATTCCTGAATCATTAGAAACCATTTTGGCATGTAATTTGCTGTTTTCATTGCTGATTTCAATTTTGGTCTGTTTCAAGTCAGCACAATAGGCAGACTTCCTTCTAAGGAGGTCAGTCTTCTGATCTTCTGCACATCTTCAAGCTGCCTATGGACAGTGCCAGAATGGGGGCACTAATACCAATACAGCTAAGGGTGACTTAAGCCTATCTTATTGATGAGCTCGCAGCAAAATTAAGATCAATCATGAGTGCAAGGAGGAAGAAAAAACGTGTTGCCAATGCCAGGGCTTGTCTAATTGTATGTTGTACTAAAGAGCAAGACAGAAAAGGGTATTTTATATCACTTTCCCAACTGGAGTAGTGCAATGGACTTGATTTGGTTTTATGTTTGCCAGTATCTGCAAGGCCTGAATCTAAAGAGAGCCCAGCCTTAGAGTGATCCCCAGTAGATTGGGATTGTGGGGCTATGTGAAGTAGAACCGCAAAATGCCTCTTTTCTGAAAACAGGTCACAAATTTAGCCAATCTTTTCCATCTGTGAATCTCCAACCACAAATCTTCTCCAACTCTGGCACAGAATCGGCGCCTGAGATGCTTGGAAGATGTTATACACTCTTCCTTCTCAGCAAGTAAGAAGGAAGGATCCTAAGTAGATGTAAACCACGCTTATATTATTTTCCGACTGGGGGCGGGGGAGGCAAAACAAGAGAAAGGAGGCGGGCTGAGGGCAGAGTAAACTCAGTCATGTGTGAGAAGCTGTTGATTGTTCTAGTTGAGGAAAGAGATGATAAGGCCGGATAAAGTGTGCTTCGCCCATAAGGGAAGAGGAGGAGGAGGGACCGCAGCTGTATGCTAATGGAACACGAAGCGACGGCCTCCCTCATTAAGTAGAGACTAGGCAGGGAAGGCACACATCGCTGAGCAAACACATTTGCGCCGGACAAATGAAACACGCGCGCCCTTGACGCACCGCACTCCCGCACACGCCGCCACAGAGCCAAGGACAAAGAGCCCGCGAAGTAGAGGGCCAGAGATTTGGGAGGGGCGCCCAAAGCCTCGCTACATCTCCTGCCGCGGGGGCGGGCAGCTGGCGCCTGACCTTTCCGCTGCAATTGCCTGTAACTGTCTGTCTCTAAGCAGCTTCACTCGAAAGTTAGCGCCGAGGTGGCTTGAGCTGCAACTCCACCGGTCCCCCCGCCCCCGCCCCTTCTCAGCGATTTTTTTTCCAGGTTTCTCGAAATAGTTTCTTCAGGCTGAAAAGGGCGATGGAAATAAGGCTCCGCCTGTCGGGAAAGTCTTTGGCCCCGGCTTCGTTGAGGTGGGAAATACGGCCCACCTGGGCTGTTTCTTCTCCTTATCTTCAGGACGCTTGACTCTGACC
>JANHZT010009057.1:4299-20652 GCA_032468215.1 Stegonotus admiraltiensis | reverse complement strand
AGGAAGGAAGGAAGGAAGGAAGGAAGGAAGGAAGGAAGGAAGGAAGGAAGGAAAGCCAGTGGGAAAAATATTAAAGAGCTTAAACCTATAGGAAAAAATGAAAATCCAGGCAGATGACAACTTTTCTCTTCATTGCACTTTTAAATGTTTCATATGTAATGCAGTCGTGAAGAAAAAAAATGATCATAAATATTTTCTTCCTGAACAGATACGAAAAATAAGACTACAGTCCCTATTAAGGAAGATGTTAATGATGACTCAGATGGTAAGTTGAGGGGTGGGGGTGGGTTGTCTTTAGGAGCTGCATTTCCTACAAGAAGAGAAAGACATGAGAGCAACCTCATTTAGGAGGATGAAGGATGATTTAGGTATGTTCACCACCTTGAGTTCTAAAAATAATAATAAATGCAGAATAAAACTAAATCTGAGCCAGCCATTTTCTAATGTTCTGACTGTCCTCACTGTTGAATAGTATTGTGCCTTGGAAATATTGTGCATTTATTTTATTTATATTCAGAAAAAGGCAGGTCGTATGGAAAAGTTGTGTGAGAGGCTTGTATGCCTCATATATTTTAGCTATTTTGTTGGCTTTAAAGTCTTTTCTCTGATGTAAACTCCTTTTCAGTGCATTTTTAAGTGCTATGGAAACACTACCAGAAGCTGGAAAAAAAAAATGAAATTCTTACATTCTCAATTAATTCGATAAAAAGAAATTTATGGCTCCTTTGCCCTAATCTTCTGTAGAATGGTTAGTAGGTGTAGGCAATGGAAAACTTCAGTAGGGAAAGTTTGCTCCTAATCATATTATATTACTATCTATCTAAGAACTTCATAATATCTTTTTTAGCTCCTTTGATGAAAACATTTATCTTATTCCAGATGACGATATCTTTAAACCTCCCAAACTAACTGATGAAGATTTCTCACCATTTGGTTCTAAAGATGGACTCTTCAGCGGTGGAACAGGACTCTTCGATGATGATGAGGTTAATATATGGTTTATATATTCCTTTATGGAACTAGCTAAGGACATGCAGCTATTTGGATGCAAGGCAGGAAGCTACTTTGAACCTAGGTGCATGTATCTCCATGAAGATGCATCCATGCCCCCCCCAAAAGATTCTAGGATAAACGTCCGTAGTAGGATGCAAACATAATCACTGCAGCCTAATTTGCCATCTTTGATGCCTACTTAATTCAGGCGCATATCACCCTGGAATCGTATAGCTAACATGTAAGCCTGGAAAGGGACATGGCTTCTTTCAAGAGGGGTTGAGAGGAGCGCACTTATACCCTCTAAGGCAGTGTTTCTCAACCTTGGAAGCTCCGTTTTTGCTGGCAGAGATTTGCAGGAAGCTGTTGCAGCCAAAAACAGAGCTTGGGAGCCCGTTTTTGCTGGCAAAGTGCTCGGGCCACCACAGGGCCCCCCCAATATGAGTGATGTTGAGCTGGCCACGTCCCCCTGGCCACCCCCCCCCGAGGTCCACCACAACCCTGATGCGGCCCTCAGTGAAATCGAGTTTGACACCCCTGCTTCAGAACATTACAATCCTGTTCTGAACAAAGTTAAGCAGGAAAGAATTAGCATGTTTCTCACTGGGTTATTACCTGGATCAGAAATCAGATAACATAACTGAAGGAGTGTGAATTGGGTAGAGGATGGTATGTGGAAAAAATATTTTGCCTATACCTTAGACAGTTTTATCAAATCTGATGGTTCAGAACAGCTAAAGAGGGCAGGCCTGTTATTCCTGAAGTCCCAGGACCTACCCTAGGGTTAATGAGGTCCACAAGATCTAGGCAAGTCAGTTTGGTGTAGTGGTGAATGTGCAAAATGAAAATCATAAGTCAGGAAGTAACTCTAATGATAAGCAACATTGTTGTATTCTTTGTGTGCAAACTAGGCCATTATGACTTGCTTAACAACCATGACCTTTAAAAAAAATCTTGGCTTTGTATTACATAGGAACACAATTTTTGTCTACATTATACATATGTTTTATAGTGTCTTGGATTCTAGAGGCATCTCACACCAAAGTTTGATGAAATCTGGTTAACTGCTTTTTTCACATTATAAACTGCATTTCATTATGAGCTCTAAGTACCTATAACTATATATACACGGAAGATATATATATGTCAGACTATATATATAATAGACAGAAACTGATTTTTTTATATGTAAAATTGTATGAAAAATAATTTCTAGTGTTTTTGCAGTATTTGTAGTCTATTATTGTTTTCTGAATCTAAAATACATTCTGTTACGAGATATATTATTCTATTTTCAACCAGAAGGATCTTTTTGCTGAATTGCCAAAAGAGGAAAAGGAAAAAGAAGCACGAATCCCAATAAATGATAGTAAGAATTTTTATAAAACTTAAATGATTTAATAGATTAACACAAGAAAACTTGTAGTTTATTTGGGAAAGATGGTCATTTTTAAAAAGTTCCTTCGAAAGCATATTGATACAAACATGATCCGATCCTAGATGAGGATATATTTAAGCCTCCCCATGTTTAGTAAAGAATATAGTAGAATGCAGCTTTATTTTTCAAGTGTAACTATCTTTCATTGATTGTCATTTATTTTCATGGGATATACGTAAACCTTTACCTTCAACACACTTGAGTGGCATCTGTTGCATTGGCAACAGAGCTTTCATAACTCCATCAGGGTCATCTTCCTTATGCTCTACACCAGTGATGGTGAACCTTTTTGGCATCGAGTGGCCAAACCAGAATGCTCGTGCATGTGCATACATGTGCACATGCCAGAACAGCGGAAACCCAAAGACCAGCTGGCCGGCGCATGCATGCCTATTTTTCGGGCCATTTTCCAGCACTCCGGCGCCCACGAAGACCAGCTGCCCAGCACATATGTGCATGCAAGAAACCAGAAGAGCAGCTGCCGATGGGCACATGCCCACAGAGAGGGCTTGCGTGCGACCTCTGGCATGTGTGCCATAGGTTCACCATCATAGCTCTATACCAACGACCCCCAACCTTTTGGGTGCCAAGGACCAGTTCCGTGGAGAAAGGTTTTTCCATGGATTGGAGAGGGTGTGGTTTTGCACACTGCCTGCATACTGTGGATGGGGCTTCACTTGTTTGTGCAGCCTAATCCTGGCATGCTGTGGACCAGGGCCAGTCCACAGACTGGGGGTTGGGGACCCCTGCTCTAAACAGTGAGACTTCACTGTTTCCTCACCCCTTAATTTCCATCTCCCCACAAGTGATAGGAATCATATTAGATAGCACCATATCCACTTCATCAAAGTCCTCAGGTAAAATGACTCCCAGCAGACACTGTAAAATGTCATCATCTTACAACTGTAATATTGTAAAGTGCCACACCTGTAACAATGTAAGATGCCATCCCTGTGCCCTTGAACAGTCAGGAGTAAGGCAAATATATACTTAAAGGCATAGTTACAGAAAAAGAAGTTGACTTTAGGATAGTTTCAATTTGATCCATTTTCTGTGCTTTTTAGAACCATCATTAAAAGCAGTAAAGAAAGTTCCTCCTGGAGCAGTGTCTCTCTTTCCAGGTATGGATAATAAAAAAATTGACCAATGATCTGCAATTTTTTTTTATCTTTACTTAATTGACCTTAAACTACTCTTAATTCGCAAGTATGTCTGTAGAATGGAACCTTCAAATCATTTAATCAGCTTCATTACACAAGCAAGCTATCATTGCTGCTTTAGTTGATCTAAACAAGTGGCATTTGCATTTTCTGTATATGCAATAGATTCAGCTTTACACATCATGCTAAAAATAAAGTCATCTTATTTTTGGTTTTCATGTTGTATGAACCAAGCTAGTTGTGTTTTCAGTAAACTTTTGTTTAAACAAACAAAAGATGGCTTAACTAGACATACAAATTTGATCAGAGATCTCTACTGAACAGCTATTAGCAATAGCACTTAGACTTATACACCACACAATAGTGCTTTACAGCACTGTCCGAGTGGTTTACAACATCAGCATATTGTCCCCAACAGCCTGGGTCTTCTTTTTATCGACCTTGGAAGGACGAAAGGCTGAGTCAACCTTGAGCCGGTCAGGATCGAACTCCTGGCAGAGGGCAGTGTTAGCCTGCAATACTGCATTCTAACCATTGTGCTGCCACAGCCCTTGCATGTTTATAACATTTCTGGAGATTGAACAGCTCTCATCTGGAAATGTTATATAGTTACTGTAATTCATTCTCCAATCATTTAGATCTTATTACTCTCCTGGACATAATACTTAAGATGAAGTCTGATGAACACATAATAAAATGGGATTATTATTATCTGAAATTTAGAAATTGTGCCTTTGTTCCTGCATTTACTTTTTTTGTAACCATATTAACATTTCTAACTCGTGTTTCTCTTTCAAAAAAACGGGCTTTATTTTTTGAAAGAGGCTACACTGGCTTTTTCTGTCCTCTATTTTTCCTCATTGGAATTGTTAGTATTTCATATTTGTTAACATTTCCTCTTTTATTACCTTCTCTTTAAGGAAAATGTGTTTCTTCCTATTACTTTTCCTGTTATGAAATTCTATTTATTGTTATTCAATATTTTTAATATTAGATTTGTAGAGTCTAGGATGCATATTTGAATTCACTCAGTTTTAGTGTCTTTTAAAATAAAATAAAAATCAGCATTATATGGTCATTTATTTACCAAGTTTCTGTTACTTTGACTTCCTTCTCTTAAGTATTCTGTAATGGTTAATATTAAGCTAGGAATAGAGAATTCTCTTGCACTTTCTCTACTCTGAGAACTAGAAGGATGCCAGCAACACAACTTTTCAAAGAGCGATGTTTGGCTGATTTTTCCAAAATATCTGTTCTGTCCACACCAGCAAGGCAGAGCTGCAACCTTTTTTCAGGCAAAATTCTGTCAAATGCTTTGGCTAAACATACTTAACAAACTACAGATAGTCCTTGATTTACAACCACAATAGAGCCCAAAAATTTTGTTGCTATGTCAGACATTTGTTAAATGAATTTTGCTTCATTTTACAACCATTCCTGCCATAGTTGTTAAGTGAATCTGGCTTCCCCATTGTCTTTGCTTGTCAGAAGGTCACAAAAGGGGATCACGTGACCCTGTGACACTGCAACCGTCATAAATATGAGTCAGTTGCCAAGTGTCTAAATTTTGATCACGTCGTCATGGGGATGGTGCAATGGTGTAAGTGTGAAAGATGGCCATAACTCACTTTTTTCAGCGACGTAACTCTGAAAGGTCACTAAATGAACTGTTGCAAGTTGAGGACTACCTGTAATCATTCACTCCTGTTACTTTTCAAACTTGCTTAGCGACTGCCTCAGACAACAACTGTTCATAATTTTGACAATGATGAAAAAGTAACATTATGACAAATGCCCACATTTATGTCCTCCTTCGCAGATCTGAAAAGCAATGGGAAGCTGAAATAAGGTCATAAGCACAAAAGTGGCCATGTGATGTTTTATTTAGCACCGGCTTCATTTAATGACTGAGTTGCTGGTCACAGTTGTGGTTGCTAAACAAGATCTATCTCCAAGGTCCCTTCCAATTCTATTATTCTGCTATTCTGTTATAACAAAAAGACAGAAAATGGGGAGAGGGCAGGAATGAAGAAGCGAAAAACAGTCGTCATGTACAGCTTTTATATCATAGCTGTTGCAGTATAAAGGCTAAGCAACATGGCTATAAATCCCCAGCTTGAATCTTAAGATTGAAATGTGTTTGAATATTAAGAATTCTTAAGATTCCTATCTTAATGGTTTCAAGGAGGCCCACTTTCAACAGTGTCTCATAAGCTAGCAAAATGTTATTTCATATTAGGTGATAATGGGGCATAAAGCACACTGGAAGAACTATGAGGAGTTGTTATTTATACTTGGAGAATACCTGTTTTGGATTTAAAATCATGTTCTGTCACTCTAAATACTTCCTGCTGGCCAACAGAGAGATTAAAATAATCTTGATTTAACAGTGCTTTAGATCTGAATATACATTTTAAAGTTTTGTCATTGCTACTTTTGGCAGAACTGTTTTGCCTTAGAAACCTCTTCTTAGAAATATTGTTAAAGAATAAGATGACTTATAGTTAAAATGGTACTGTCCATTGATAAAGAAATCAAGTAACAGTATATTTGGAAGTTGAACAGTGAATTTTATGCCTAATGATTTATAAGGCAAAATCTTTTAGTGTGTTTGTTCAAATGCGTTTGAAAATGTTTTTTAAGTGAAACAATTTGTAGAACTCCCGCTCTAGATATCAGGTGACTATTTTTAAACCCTGTTCATAGGTATGAATCATGTATTTAGTCCTTCAGTTTCACTGAAAAAAGAAAATAAAAAGTTGACAGAATCAATCACAGATAAACCTTCCAAGCTATATGAAGCTCCTGGTCTGTTTGAGGAAGATGACAACTTTGAATCCAGTAAGAGTAGTTGCGTTATAGGTAAGTTTCTAAAACATGAATGTGCTAATTCCTTCTCCTTTATCATAATTAAAAGAGCTTAGAATCTCTTTAGGCAATGTACCTTAGTTTGTGATGGTGACCTTAATAGTGAAATATAAGTTATTTTTCTGTAGTGTCCTGTCACATTAACAAAACTATTTTATATTACATTTAATTTATATCTTTAATGATGTGTGGAAGTATTCAGTACAATATAGTACACAATAAAGTATTTTAATTAGGTGAGAGATCCCTTAATTAATTGTATATAGATATGTATGAAGTGTTTTACCAGTATTACTGTTTTATTAATTGACTTCCTCTGTTGCTGATAAATCTGATCCTAAAGTGAACTCTTTGTGTTTTATTTTTAAATAGCCAAATCTTCTGTGGATTTCTTTGATGTTGATGGGGATCTATTCAAGGAAAAGCCTGACATTGTCAACACTGCAAAAAACGTAATTTTTCTTTTCAAACAGATTTTTTTTAAAAAAGTGCTATATTGAGATTTAGTTTGTAATGACTTGCTTCAGTTTCAACAGTGTCAACATCCATTTAACTTAGATGTGAGTTACTTTAACCCCCCTGGTTCCAAATCCACCAAATATTTTGCAGTTAGTAAAAAGCAGATAGTGTTGGACCTGCCACAAGTTAAACCTCTAAATGAAAACAATCCTTGATGCCATTTGTTGAGAAAGGTATAGTTTATTATCAAGTGTATTGCAGTAATGCAAAGCCAGAACTGAAAATTGCATGCCAAAATCCCTAAGTTCTCCTTTTTCGTCTCTTAACTGTCTCTCATTGCCCACTGCAGTGTATCCAATTGGGCTCAAGTAAGATCAGTCCAAGCACAGTATGGTATGTGGCCCCTTCCTCCTTCCAGCTGGGTGACCTTGAGGCAGAATCTCAAGGAGATCCAGCACTTTTCCCGAAGCATTCTCCCCTCATTCCCCCTCCCCACAGTTCATGGCAGTCTGTCACTGCATAGTAGCAAAGCAAATGCCAAGTATAAGGTGGCAGCTGACAGATAGCTCCTTTGCTCTAGAACAGAGTTCCTCAACCTTTTTGGCTTTGCGGACCAGCGAGGGGGGAGAGGGGATGGTTCTGCACGAGTGGCAGGCAAGCACTCGTGCAAATGGAGCCTGCTATTCATACAAGTGGGGATGTGCATGCGCTCACCCGCCACTTCCACAGTGCAGTACCGAACGGCTCAAGAGCCAGAGGTTAAGGGGAAACTCTTCACAGAAATAGCACATGATACTTGGAAACATCTGTTCATCTTTTATTTATTTTATTTATTTATTTATCTAAATTTATATACCGCCCTTCTCCCGAAGGACTCAGGGCGGTGAATAGCCAAAGGTAAAACACACAAAATAAAAAATTTAAAAGCAGTTTAAAACGTATTAAACAATTTTGGCCCACAACAATTAAAATACCCCCTTTTAAAATTCAGATTAAAATTAAGCAATTAAAAAAGTTAGGCCAGCCCGGCTTGTTGGAATAAAAAAGTCTTGAGGGCACGACGGAAGGTGCGTAAATCCAGAATCGTCCGTATCTCTGGGGGCAGCTCATTCCAGAGGGTAGGGGCCCCCACAGAGAAGGCTCTCCCCCTGTTCTTTTACATCAAGAACAGGTACATTTTTGGTGGCTGGGAGGCCAAACTTTTCCTGGAAATGGCTCAGTATTATCTTAGTTGGAAAATGAACTCTAAAAGTACAAAATTGAGATATGTAATGAAAACAAAAGCTGATTTAACAGAGGTTTCTGTATTACATTGGAATTAAATTACACATAAGGATATTGTATTTATCTTTGATTCTATATTAATAAGCACCGGTCCCAAGCCAAATACAATTTAACGTGACCTGACAATCCTGCCCAAAATTGGTGTTTTTCCTTCTTGCCTACTTTTTTACCCATTGTCATTTCTCTTGTCCTCCATTATTTCAACAACAATCTAATCCTCCATGCTACAGGTGAGGGAGGATAATTTACTTCCAACAAAGGCACAAAATCCTTAAGACACTTTCTGTCCTTTTAACTCCTATTTTTTTGCCCTCTCTTTTTTGCAGGTGGACAAAATCTGATTGTCTGATTGAGACACAGGGAGCAATACCTGCTCTTTGATCATATAAAAAGAAAACTCTTGATTAATTATGACATAAAGTGTTTGGTAAACAGGAATAATGCATGATAAAAGAAAATATGCTGAATTAGCATATGTAAATAAATTATCTGATTAGATAATTATTTGCAAAAATATGATACTGGTAATTAAACTTCTAGTGCACAGTTATAATCTAGGTTTAAGAGTTAGCTCATGGTAAAATCCTTGTTTTCTCTCTCACATATTACCATGTGGTTAGAGAGGGGTTGTGCTGTTTTGCTTAATTCTAAAGCATAAGAAACAAGGGCATTTTGTTTTTCCTTGTCCTCACTAGAAGGGAGTGTATACTCTATGCACCCATCAAAACTGAAAGTTCAGAGAAAAGGAAAGGAAAAAATAAATGCCCAGAAAGCAGCCTGAAAGGAAGAAAGTTCCTGATAATCAGAAACCAAATTTACAGGGGGGGGGGGGGGAAATCACAAATCAATTATTGAAAGTAATTTCAAAAATAGATTGCTTACATTTGACACCTTTCAGATTTATTAATATATATGCGTATTGTGTGTTTTTAAGAGTCAACATTCTTCTGCTGAGAGGTTTAAAAATTTAACTCCAACACCTTTGACAAGTCAGAAAAACCTATTCTCTGATGAAGAGGATTCTGAAGTAAGTTCTTAATCATTCAATTACAATTAAATATTGCATGCACCACCTCCTTATTGAAATATTGTAGCTGGGAATGACTATGTCTCCTATGCAATGTTAGCATGATCCTTGAAGGCCACAAGTATAATGAATTGTTATGGTTACTGGCCACGGAACTCAGATTACTAAGATTCTAATATTTCTAGAAATGGGATATCTAAATTGCACTCAACGTGCAACTCAGTGTAGTTGACTCATTCCATGTATAGTCCCCAAGAGAACTACATCTACATGGAAGGAAGGAAGCAGTGGGTTACCCCCAAGTTTCCATTTCAGGCCCAGTAATCTTCAACATCTGCATAAATGATTTAGATGAGGGAATAAAAGGGGAACTCATCAAATTTATAAACATTAGACTGGCTAGAATATCCAACACCCCAGAAGATAGGCTCAAGATCCAGATGGATCTCACAGACTTGAACACTGGGCCCTATCTACCAAACTGAAATTCAATATAGAGAAAAGTAATGTTTTATACTTAAGAAATATCAAATGTACAGATACAGATTAGGTGAAACCTGGCTCAATAGCAGTAACAGAGAGAGGGATCTTGGAATCCTAATGGATGATCATTTAATATGAGCCAGCAGTGTGCAACTGCAGCCAGAAAAGCCAACACAACCCTAGGTTGTATTATCAGGGATAGAATCAAGATCCCATGAGGTATTAGTATCATTTCATAAAGCCTTAGTAAGACCATACTTAGAATACTGCATCCAGTTTTGGTCACCATACTGTAAAAAAAGATGCAAAGACTCTGGAAAGGGTGCAGAAAAGAGCAACAGAGATGATTAGGAGGTTTGTCTGGTCTAGTGAAAAGAAGGACTAGGAGTGACATGACAGCAGTAGTCCAATATTTGAGCCACAAAGAAGAGAGGGGTCAACCTAATTTCCAAAGCACCAGAAGGCAAGACAAGAAACAATGGATGGAAACTAATGAAGGAGAGAAACAACCTAGAACTAAGGAGAAATTTTCTGAACAGTGAAAACAATTAACCAATGGAACAGCTTGCCTTCAGAAGTTGTAGGTGCTCCATCAGAAGAGACTGGGCAGCCACTTGTCTGGAATGGTATAAGGCAGTGGTGGTGAACCTTTTCGGCACCGAGTGGCCAAACTGGAATGTGCGCATGCACCTAGTCTTCGGGTTTCCAGCGCACAGGCCAGCTGGTCTTCAGGTTTCTGGCGCTCCAGCATGCACGAAGACCAGCTGGCCAGCACACATGCGCGTGCCGGAAACCAGAAGAGCAGCTGGTGATGACTCACATGCCCACAGAGAAGGCTCTGCGTGCCACCTCTGGCACATGTGCCATAGGTTCGCCATCACGGGTGTAGGATCTCCTGCTTGAGCAGGGGGTTGAATTAGAAGACCTTTAAGGTCCCTTCCAACTCTCTTACTCTGTTAAGTTGAAAAATGTAGGAGAATGTTTTATGATAAACAATGAGATGACAGTCTCTTCTTTACTGTTGTGGGGATAAAAGGGCACGTGTTGTGTTCTAGCACAATCCAATATCTGCTGCAAACTAGAGGCTCACAACTCAAGTCTCTACTATTTGCCTTGACGTGTAACTTGATTAAGAGGTTATCAAGTGGAGAAATTAGCCCTTTCTTCCTTCCTGTAGCTGCCAGAGCTCAGAATAGCACCTGAACAGCAGTGACTGTGGAAGTGTGTTTCAGGAGTGCTTTCTTTTAACATTATTTCATCTTCTGCTAGACATGGAGTCAAATCTTGGGCTCAGTATCTTCACTAAAACGTTTGACAGCACTTATTGCAAGAATAGTTATTTAGTAATTACAATTTTGATAGAAAAGCTGTTTTAACATAATGATCCCTTGCTATATTTCTGCAAGGACAGAAATTGCCTCAAAGTCCTAGCCTTTCTCCCGTTTACCATTTTGTTGTCTTCTTCCATTCTGTTGGCTGCTTGAAATGTTCCAAGTGAGTACGTATGTATCTTTAAAAATGCTACGTGTGGCTTTCTTTCATATGCAACAGGACTTGTTTGCTTCACATCAGCCTACAGAAGTAAAGAATTCGACTTCGTCATCTACTAAAGTGATGACAAAAACTGCATTGTCTTTGTTTGAAGATGAGGAAGAAGAGGTATGTGATACCTGAAAACAACATTTTACGATAAAAGGTGCTAGGATGACTGTAAAACTGAGAACGTTCCATTTTTATTCATCTGTGTTTGAAATTTAGTAGGTGCTTTCACAAGTCAATTTGCCTAAGACCCAAAAAACAGATTTAATGTAATCTATGATCTTGAATTTTATTTCACAAGCAATGAATTGTTAACGTTAAAATGCAACAAACTTGTCAAGACTGCTAGAGGATGGATTGAAAGAAAAGAGATGTGAAATTCAAAATACAAACTCACATGTGCAACAGTCTCATTTTGTGCCACCAAAACAAAGCTTTCCAGAAACACTCTTAATATACATAGTAATTTCAATTTCAGGTGTTTTTTCTCTTTAAAACCATCTTCCTCTGTAGCATTGTTTTACTCAAAGTTTTTTTTTTATTCTGAGCCACAGTCTTCCTTTCTTTCCCTCCAATCCTTGTATTGGGTTGCTTGGGCCTCCCACAGGCCATCTTGGGCTTGCCATTTTGGGGAGGGGAGGCTTGCAGACTAGAACTTACCATGACGGTGACAATCAGCTGGGCAGTGGCGGCAGAACCCACTGACAATCAGCTGGGGCCAGGAGGACCAGTTGGAGGCCATAATGCTGCTCCACTGACAAGCTGGCGCGTCGTCAAGCAGCTGGATGGTGCTGATTGGCTGGGAAGCGAAGCGCCAATCAGCTGGAGGGCAGAGAGCAGACCAGCAGCTGAATGACAGCATAGGTGCGGCTGAAGATTCTTGGCCTTTCGCAGCGCCCAGAAGCCTCATGGGTGGGGCAGGTGCACGCAGGGGTTTTAAGTCCGTGAGAGCAGCAGCGGGTAGCGCTGGCTTTGTTTGTTTGTCACTCCGTGCCAGGTTTCCAAGCTTTCCAAGATAAAATGCTTTGAACAAACTGTGTTGCTTGCTGTTTCTTGGTGCTGGAGGCTCGGAACGTGACACCCCTACTTTCCTGTCCTACTATACGAGAAGTCATCAATTCATTGTATCAGCAGCCACAAAACTGAGTCCAACAAAGAAGCAGCAATCCTGTATTCACTTCAGCATAGTCAGGAACAATGTAAAAATTATACTTCTTGATGCTTCTTTTTAATATCAGCAGTTTACAGATGTAAAACTGAAACCTTTTTAAAACAAAACAAGTTTAGTATGAAATATGAGATATTTCTCCTCACAAAAATGCAAAATTAACCATCAATGTCAAACGTATCTGCTATAGATTCAACAGAAATTGCCCATTGCTTATCTAGGATTGCAGGGCAGACAGTATGAAAATAGTTTGTCCTAAACACACAAAGTTTGTTTTAAATTCCCATTTTTCCCTTCTGTGAAATACGAGACTGATAGAGATTGGTTTTTCATTGCTTGTAGTAAATTAAATTCTTCTTGTTTTTTTTTCCAGGACCTCTTTGGATCTGTGCCAAAGATGTCAAAATCTTCTCAGGAGAGAACAGCCACCTTATTTCTCAGCAGTGATGAAGAGGTACCATGTTCAGAGGTTATAAAAATGTGGGTCTGCAACATGAAGCCAAATTTGTTTACTATAGAATCTTCATTGCTTAGGAATTGTTTACATATCATGATGGTTTCATTTGTTCTACTTCAAGCCTGTATAGAACATATGCAGTGCCAAAACAACCTGCTCCACTCTCTGAAGTTCTGATGGTTGCAGATACAAGGAGTAGGATCCAGAAATTAACATGATAAAAAGCATGGAACAACTGTTTATATTAAATATCTTCTGTTGTTACAGGGTTGCTTTTTCTTCAGAATGTAGATTTATGTGTTCAGTAGGAATTTTGAATCAGGGAGGCTGAATTTGTTTTAAATTTGTGCATCACATGACTACAAGAAATTCTGGTAGAGTATATAAAAGCAACCCAGCAGTAAAAATAAGTAACAAAAGATGGCAAAAACTGGGCAACAAGAATCGGGTCCAAAATAACCAAAAGCCTGGATGCGAAGTCAATTCTTTAAGGCCCTCCTAAATACCAATAAAGGGACGTGGTGGCTCAGTGGCTAAGACACTGAGCTTGTCGCTCAAACTGTTGGCAGTTCAGCGATTTGAATCTCTAGTGCTGTGTAACAGAGTGGGCTCCCATTATCTGTTCCAGCTTCTGCCAACCTAGCAGTTCAAAAGGACATAAAAAACGCAAGTAGAAAAATAGGGACCACCTTTGGTGGGAAGGTAACAGTGTTCCGTGCGCCTTTGGTGTTTAGTCATGCCGGCCACATGTCCATCACTGCCTTCACCACTCCGTTCTGGAAAAGTTAAAACTTCTGCATAGTCTTCTAGGGATACTTAGCAAGTAGACATTGCAGTATGTAGAAAAATTAGGCCATGAGTCACTGAAGGGCTTTATGCATGTTTTATCAGAAAGATACCTAACTGCAGACATATAAAAAGAGTTATATTCATAGGTCATATTCATAACCTGCTTTTCATTAGGATCCCCTAAAACAGGGGTCTCCAGCCCCCAGTCCATCAAACAGCACCGGTCCACAGCATGCGAGAACCCGGGCCACACAAACAAGTGAAGCCCCATCCATAGGATGAAGGCAGCACATGAAACCGCACCCTCTCTGGTCCATGGAAAAACCTCTCTACGGAACGGTCCCTGGTGCCCAAAGGTTGCCGGGGGTGGGGGGCAGTGGTGGGTTGCCCCCGGCTCAGATCAGTTCACAAGAAGTGGTAGTAAAACCAGTGGGAGGCTCTGCCCACTGACCCGGACGTCATCATAAGTGATCTGCGCAGAAGCTTCTGCACATGCTCAGAAGAGTGAGCAAATCTAGTGCAGGCCCCATGCAAACCAGTAGTAAAGGTAAGTAGAACTCACCTCTGGGGGGGCGCTACCTTAAAGCTACAACTAATATTTAATCTTATTTTGATTTCATGCTCCTGAGAAAAAAAATTGTTTTACATGGTGAAATGGGTTTATTTCGGGGTTCGTATGTCACTATTTTGGTGACATCTTGGTTATTGTGCATTCATTGATGTACTTTGATTTGAACCTCTGTATCTGAATAATGAATTGAAGAATAATTATGTAACAACTGGTATATTTTTAGGACCATTGTAATAATAAAAGAGAGGTCAAAGCTACTTCTGAAGGAAATAAAAAAAAGGAAGCTGTGAAGTCTGCATTTGGGGCCAGTCAAGCTATTAAGAGAGGCCTCTTTGAAGAAGGAGGAGAAGGAGAAGATGATTTTGTTGTTACCACAAAAGACAGGTAAAAGGTTTAGCTACAAGAAAGAAAATGACATGTTCATTTATTAATAGTGTATTTTATTCAAAAAAAGATTTAAAAAAACATAATTGGCTCAAATTTTGCCACTAAATTGTTCTGCATTGTTTTTGGAAACTACGAATTTTGAATCTATTTTTTGCTCCATTGGCAAATGTAATTGATGACACACCCTGGGGGAGAGGAGAAACAGGGTCATGATTGGGGCGTAAATAACTTGGCGTCAGAGTTGGCTTCACTTGGAATATGCCAACATGAAGCTCCTAATAAATAACTGGATTTCTTTTTGAAACTTGATTCGAGGCTTGTGATGTAATTAGGGCATCCGTCAGAACTCTGACAGCACTACATGGGATTCTTTAATCTCTACCAACCCTTCCTAGGTCTGCTACTGTCATTTTCTTCTTGCTTCCATCTTTAGTGACTAAAAAAAATATTGTTCTCAGTTTATGTTAGTCAAATAATGTTAGGGTTGGATCTGATAAATACTTGGAAAAGTCGCCACCGGGGTTTTATTAGGGCTGGAAGCTACATGGGAAGTCAGAGAAACATACCAAAAAGAAGTGAGGAAATACCAATAAAACTGCATGATTATATGCATGTTGTAATAAGGAATTGGAGAGCCAATTCAGTACAGTGATTAATACATCAGTGTAGAAATGGGGAGGCTGTAAATTCTACTTTCACCTTCGGCACAAAGCCAGCTGAGTGAGTCTGCCTTAGGAAAAAGTTTATGACAAACTGCTTCTGAAATCTTGCCCAAAAAGCTTTAAGGACTAGTCCAGGCAGTCGCCAGGAGTTGACAAAGGCACAAAAAAGAAAGAAAACCTCCGGAATTATTCTTAAAGATTTTACAATCTCTAAATAGACAGTATAATACTTAACCTGGCTTAGCTATTAATTTGACCTTACTGATAAAATATTTGTGAAAATGATTATAAAGAAATAATTACAGAATTCCAGTTATAAACTAAATCTCAGATACATTGTTAAAATACCATTGTAGTAAAAGATAACAAGGTAATAACAGATCCATCTTGGACCAAACTTTTTTCTTTCTTTCAGCAGTAAAAAAACACCTCAGAAAAGTACTGCTCTGTTTGAAGATGGTACCTTGCACAGCAGCTCTCAACCAACCTTAACCAGGCCTCAGCCAGCGTCATCTGATGCCCAAATTATAACAGTGCGTACAGATCAAGTAAGCAGTAATCCAAATTGTGACTTTGTAAACATTTAAGGCTTAGCACTCTCATTCACGTGATACCAACTTGTTGCACAGTGCATCCATTTAATGAGGTTACAGCCAGTTAGATGCATCTAATGAAGGTTTGATGAAAAAAAGGTGACATTTGTGAAGAATCTCATTCCTTTTAATAAAATAGTCAGTTATGGGATCCCAATCTGGAAATATTAGATATAAGAATAGAAGTCTTATAGCAATTTGTCAGCTTAATAAATCTATTATGAGAGTTTGTGGATTAGAATTCTACTTTAATCACATACACAATGAAGTGATGAAATCTGTTTTATTTACTTTTACAAATAAGGTAGCAAAGCTATCCAACACAGCTCCTTCCTCCTACTTTTTTTATTTGTTTATTTATATGCCGCTGTTCTCTGGAGACTCAGGGCGGCTTACAGTGTGTTAAGCAATAGCCTTCATACTTTTGTATATTTTATACAAAGTCAGCTTATTGCCCCCACAAACTGGGTCCTCA